>VDFB02361576.1:0-128906 GCA_007258455.2 Sequoia sempervirens
TTGGATTCATGTTGTTTGTATGCTTATTTAGCTTTTCTTATTGTTTTAATTTCTCATTTAGCATATCTAACATGATGCAATATTTCATTGGGATATTAGATTTGTTGTGTTTTGCTTGACTTATTCTTGTTAAGGCTTAACATATTACAGATTTTGATGTCCACATAATGGTGCTAGAAGGAGGGCGGATTTGGTTTGTTTAATCTAACTTATATGATAATGTTTGTCCAAGTTTAACAAGTGCAAATTTTATTGCTTTTTGGTATTACTTGTTTGTGATTAGTAGTTATCACGACAGGTTAATTTCTACCTTTCAAATGTTGCAAAATTCCCCTTTAAGCCTACTAATAGTATTTGTTTTGAGGAAGTAACAATCCAAATGTATTGTATTGCACATTAAATTCAGATTGTTAATGCCATCTTTGTCAACACTCCTTTCTTCTATACTATAGAAAGATAGGTGGTCATGGTGAAGGACAATCGGTGAGTACAGAGGAAAAGTAAAGCCATATTGAGTGTCATCTATACTTAACTCAGAATTCTTGTGAAAAATCTGCCCATCCATGTCATAATAGTTAGAATTCTGCGTTGAAATCTATTTAAGCTTTAGCTACAACTATTACTTACAAGATTTATATGAGAAACAACTATTTTTGTGCTATTACCAGTGTTAATGACATTCTTTAGGAAGTAACATCATACATTTTGTGTAGGCTGAGCAATCATTGCATTCTGACAAAGACACCTGATAGTGGCATTTGCTTGAAAGATTTTATAAGCTTTTATTCGTTGTTGTTACTATTAAGCTCTTTTCATCTAAGTCACAATCAATCCATTTTTGGATCGGTCATATCTGCTTTTTCATGAAAAAGAATAATTGGGAAGGCTTATGTATCATTAACTGGTTAATACAAATCTTTTTTCTATATAGTCTTTTGTGACAATGGTAAAAGAAGACCATGACATTGTTAATGATTGCAGAAGTTTCTAATTCTTATCAAAGTTATTTTCTCTTGTTTGATTGACATGGTAGCATTCTGGCTGTGTGCAACAATGTGTGTGCGTTAAAGTTATGGGGAACATGTAATCTAATTGCATCATGATGTCATCCATTCTCAATGCTTAAAGTTGCACATCATTGGTCCATACCCCATTTCCTATTGGGCGTAGGCAGTAACTTGGACATTGGCATTTGCGGGAAAGTCTATTGAAAGCCTGAAAAGTCATGAAGGACTAGGGGAATATGTATAGCTCTACACCTGCCAGTGGCATTACTTTGAAAGCAGCTCTACACCTGCCAGGGGCAATTATTTTTAAAGCGACATTGGGGCATGGTTTTTTTCTTTCTTTTGCACCTGCTAATTACATTTGCTTGTAGGTTTCTAAAGCCTTATCAACGAATCCATTTTGTATCTACATTGCACAAACTGAGACGATGTTGGTTAGAGATTTTGTAATTATTGCATTCTTGCTAAAATCTGTGGAATTCGGCTTTTTACCTACTAACCCCATCAATTTGAAAGTTTCTTGAAGGACATTGGGTGAGGTTTTTTTTTTTCCTACTAGTTACATCAGCTTCAAAAACTTCTAAAAGATGCCTCATCCATGCATTTCTTCAACTTTACACTTGACATTTGCATTTACTTTGAAAAAAATTCAAATGACTTTTGTGTTGTCCTTATTCACCTACCATTCGCATTTAATTTTAAAGATATTTTGAAATAAACATTTAGGCGTGGCTTTATGACATATCAAACAAATTTTATTGAAAATTAAGTCTCTTCAATGAATGTGTGTTGTGCATATTTTGGCATGATTACAGTTTTTTATAGAGACATTTTGTCATATCATGATCTGGACTGTAGTTTTCAATTTAATATGCATTTTCTAACGCCCTTGTAAAAACTTCACTTTCAGGCTATTGCTTGCCAGATTGGAGAGTAGGTGAAGTATGACATGAAGTGAAGGAAGATATTTACATTTATTTGATGATTGGTAGATGTTTTTCTTTTTGTAGACCATGAACAGTTGATTGAGCAGCCTGACTTAAACTTTTTTTTTTTGGTGTAGATCTGCATTCGATAGGCGTCTATCTTTACCAAGCACGCCTTACATTTTTCATAGCCCATGAATTTTTTGGTGACTATTTGCTCTATCAAATTCACTCAACGCTTTCCTCAATTCCTCTCTTAGCAATTTTTACACTTGGTCCTCCACTAACTCAAACTCACAAACTGAACGCCTTTCTTCACTGTCAATGCCTATAATAAGTTTTGTACCCAAATTTATTTGAGGATGTGCCATTAATGTATTTCAATAGCGTGCTTCATCTACCTATCTGCATTCATTATGCTACCTTTTTATGCTACATGGAGTGAATAGAGATGTTATCAATCAATTAGATGCATCCATTTTGGGTATGTGATTTGATTTTGGTTTGAAAATACCTCTATATTTATGGCACCAACAATGGCATAGTAAAGGCAAGGAGCCAAGTCATCTTCCTAGAGATTTTTCTTTTAAAATTGAAGGAAATACAAAGAGACTAAGTCAGTGGATTGTCAGAGGAGTTCTGGTTTGTTTATTTTTAGATGTTGACTTTTCCTATGGCTTTTAAGACTTGAGGAGGCGTGGTATACAAGAAAGCTTTATCATGGACTGAAGTTATTATCAAATTTTGAAGGAATCAACATAACATCTGCACCAAGAATCCCCAAAGGACAACTTTCTCTTTATTTGATTATTGATTCCTTATGAATGCATTCATTATGTTTGAAATTGTATTCATTATATCATTGAAATATCATATTGAAATTGTATTCATTATATCATTGAAATATCATACTTCTTATTTCTAATAACTTTGTGATGTTTGTAGGTTGACAATGAAATCGAGCATTAGAGTCAAGAAAAGACAAAGAAAGATTGAAGTCAAAGAATTAAACATCAAATTTAAAATTTACAAAAGCATTTTTTAATGCTTATTGTGATTTTTACTTTTATTTTTATTTCTTTATCTTTCACAGGATCATTTTCTTGTTTTGACAAGCTTAATGTTTTTTTTTGTTTGAAATTATATTTTATCATATTGTTATCATTGATTATCATACTTCTTGTTTGTGATTGTTTTGAAATATTTGTAGGTTGGCATTGGGGGAGGATGGTAATTTTTCTCTCACATTGGAATCAAAGGACACAAGTAGATTGGAGTCAGAGAATTAAGCATGAAAATTTGGAATTGACAAAAGCATTTTTTAATGCTTGTTGCGATAATCTAGAGCTTCCATTTCATGCTTTAGTTTTCCATTTTAAATCAACTCACACCTCTTTTGGGCTCTTAAAAGGAACATTTCGATTTTAATGACAAAGGGGCTTAAAAAGAACTTAGTCAAACTCACTAGTTTTACAATTTTGGATTAACAAATTGAACAATCGAATCTTCATCTTTCCTTTGGTCCTTAAAACAAATTGAATCATTGCTTTGAAGGATAAAATGAATGTGTATCTTTATTGTTTTGTAATTATTTACACAAAGTAATATCATCAAAAGACATATGCACTTCTCTTACACCTCACGGTGATCTTGAGAATCAAAAGGCTTTTGGTGACATGAAACTATGTAAATTAATTACCCACACACTTCATTTCAGGTTTAAAATTGAACAAAACACTTTGTGAGTGTGAGTAAACCTATTGCATATGTTCTCCACTTGTTTCTAAACGAAGGTTGATCAAACTATGAATATGTTTGCTTGCTTTTGTCTATCATAGAAGGCCTGCCTTGGGGAAAAAGTACTCACCCAATGGAACGACTCAACCAGTAACACTCTGAACTCAAGAGTATTTCCAGCCGGGATATAAATGTGGGTATTGGATTAAACGCCAGTATCACATGGTTGACTTAGACGAGATGGATCTAAAAAGGGACTCTCGCTATATGGGTCAATCTCCACGAAAAAAAAGTTTGAAATAGAACCCTTTTTTGTAGTAGCCAACTAGTCCATCCAACAATTTTATCAAAGTGGTGCACTGGAACTTAGATTCCAATAAGTTACTTGCCATGTCCAATCTTGGTTAAAATATAGAGGTTAAGACTTCATTCTTAACATACCTTTATATTTTTTCCTTGGTTGCATGTAAAATCATCTCTTCTACTATGAAGGGCATGAGGCAAGCCCACCAAGAAAAACGTACCAATTGAGCTATGATGTTATATTGCTTGTGAGTCAGTTTGAAAAAATAGTGCTTGTATCTAAATTATTGAAACCAACACTCAATGAATCATCAAAATTTCAAACCCTTTGTAAGGAACAAATACCTTTGAAAAGTCCACTTGTTACTACTTGTCCCTAGGGGTTCTTATCCCTAGAAGGCTTCTAAACACTAGGACCTATATCTTGATTTGTTCATTGCAAAGTCAACAATAGGAAACTATGCTCTTGAATCCTTGATTTTCACATAATGGACCTTGTGGAATGGAAAAGAATTAAGACATAGAAATTTAGTTTGAAAACTAAGCAAGAAGTGTGTTTGTGGTAAAAGAAAGTCATTAACCAAGATTAACTCAAATAGAACCGCACACATGTGCTTGTTTATCTTTTTATCATCTTTCGAGCAAACATTGGTCTCTTCGTTTGAACTACTCTTAGAGAAAAGCATGTTCTTTGATATCTTGGCCTACTAAAAAAAGTCTCTCTAAGTCTCTTAGGATCAAAATCAAACACTTCATTCATCCAAACATCTATCAAAATCCATCCCACAAACAACTCTAGAGCTTTGAAAACATCATTCTAGACTTGGGTAAATCATCAAAATCAAAATCACCTTGTTTAGTTAGGTGTATGGGAATGCATCTTTTCTCATACATTTAATTAGAAATCCTTGGAAGAAGTTTATCCTAAGATCACATCCAACATCTTAGGTTTTACAAGTTCATTATCCAAATCAAACAATCAAAATCAAGTCCTAAGTCTAGCATTGATACAAAGTCCCTAAACGTTCAACACTCATATCATTTACCCCTTTTATCCCTCATCTCGTCATTAGTCCTAAGAACCTTAGAGGTCACTTTTACAACAAGGTCAAAACACAAGAGGAACATGGAATATAAACCTGATACATACATCATATGTAATCCAAGTCAACCAAACTATCAAAGCCTTACAATGCCAATTGATTTTCAAAACTCACATTTATACAATCCATACATGGGATCATTATCTCCTACAAACCTCAATGGTATAGAAAATGTGAGTCTACCCAATCTAAATATTGGAACACCTTTTCTGATGGTAGATTTAAATCAAAGCCCAAACTTACAATTCTATCCACCAAACAATCAATGAATGAGTCTTCCAATGACCAACATCAACCCACCAAATCCATACATGCCAAAAGTGAATATACCAAGTACAAGATTACCAAACATGAATGTAGAAAAATTTGGGATGGATATGTTTTTGAATCATACAAATGTTGTTCAAAGTCCAAACAAGATATTAACAACTCCATGTGTTAATCCAAGTCAAGGTAACACCATGCAAAATCAAAGTTACCTAAATCAAGACAACGTGATTCCCAACACCAACAATGTTCAATTTCAACCTATCATGCCAAATTTAAACATCATCTCAAATCAAAACATTGTTAAAAATTAATTTGTCCCTAATCCCATTCAAAAACCACAAGTATGCATCCCAAATTTGCTTGAACAAAAACCAAATCAACTATATCAAGGGAGTGAAGATTGAAATCAAGATCAAATTGCTACACTTACCAAAATAGTTGAGTCATTGCGCCAAGAGACATCTCCACCACCATTACCCATATCAACATCATTCCTTGGTTTAGGGCTTCCCCCTTTACCTAGCACCAATCACTCCATCCAAATCAATCCACCTAACACCAATCAAACCATCACATCAAATCCTTTTAATATACCATCGACATCGCACCAACAGATGGTATCTAACCAAATGAAAACATCAATCCTAAGAAATCAAAATATGGTCTCCCAAGGATCTATCACCTTAGTCATTTCGACCATTCCTATCACCTCGATCACTCCAACAACCCCTATCACACCCATCATATCTCAATCCCTCACTACCATGATCGCTCCAAGCATACATCTCAACCACTTGTCACTACATCCAACACAATTTTGAATCTGCCACCACCCCCACCCAAACCAAACACATCAAACCAATATAGCATTACATTTCAAGCTGCTCAACAGGCTACTTATCAGAAGGCATACCAACAAAACCAAAACTGACAAGTTGCACAACTAGCTACTCAGCAAGCTACACAAGCTACTCAAGTTACCCAAGCCACACTACAAGCCCAATAAGCACAAGCCCAGGCTCAAGTGTAAGCGCAAGCTAAAGCCCAATACCAAGCCCAACAAGAAAATGCTGTTTAAAATCCCAACACAATGTTAACGACTCCATGTATCGATCCAAGTCAACAATCACATGATCAAGATCTCTCCATCGATGAACACCTTGAAGATGTTTCCACCTCCTCCAATGATCAAATCAACATACATCAAGAGTCACTTTTTGATCATGATAAGAATCCTTCAACAATATCTGACAATGATCCAATTCAAGAAATGTCAACATCACTTGACCCTATGATTGAAGGCATTGAAAATTTCTCCGCCACAATTGTTGAAAACAAGGTTCAAGATCTCTCAATTAAGGAGCATATTGAATATTTTCTTACCCCATCCAATGATCAAATCACCATACATCAAGAGCCACTTTTTAGTGATCTTTTTCAAGGATTATTAGGATTATTTGATCCTATCGACATAATGGATTATCCATCGACCAATGATCATATTGAAAATGTCTCTACATTGCCTTATGAGTTAAAGGACATATCTCAAGAATTTATGCCAAAGTATGATCAATATCTTTCACCAAAGTCTAGCAGTGGTCCTTTCCAAGACATGTTGAGCCCTTTGACCTCATGGTTACAAATACTGAAGGAACCCTGAACTCGACACTTGAGGATATTGAACCACTTACCATGTCTAATGATGACATCCAAGAACCCTTTGTAAGCAATTCATCCTTTAAAATTGACCCATGTCAAGAACTTGATACAAAGCATGTCAAAAGCAATTCCAAAATCATTCAAGATCAAGAATTTGTATATCCAAGATACTACAATGATCTAATGGAAACTCTCTTATCTATACAAGATGTCACAAATTATGATCACATCCATATAGCACATTCTCCTCCATCTACCCATGAGATGCTTTCTATGGATGGACATGTAGATGATCTTCATTCATAATAGGATTCCTTTAATCCTGACATTATTATGCAAAAAGGGCAAGTTACTGATTCCTACAGTCAAACCAAGTTGTCAACAGTAGTATCAGATATAAATCCCAAGTTCAAATTGAGGACATCATAAATAAAGATATCCAACATTATCAACTCAAGGAAACAAATCATATAGAACAAGATATTCCAGAGTTATTAGAACAACAAATGGAAATAACGTCATCTACAATGATCATTGATTAGAGAATGCATTCTAAACAAGAGCTCTCAAAACAAGCAAAATCAAAGCATGAAGGTACTACTTCCACCATACTGGGGGCAACTTTGTCTCAAGTAAACGTCAACATAGGGAGCACGAAGAATCCTTATGATGCAACTGATGCCAATACTACAACCAGTCACATCATGAATCTTCTTCCACCCATCACCCCATCCATGAATTAGGACCAACATCAAAAGAAAGATTTGAATCAAAACACTAAGAACATTATCAAAGCAAAAGAAGCAAAGCATGATGGATAAATCAAATACAAATGGATACCAAAGAATATAAAGAAATATCATTCCTATCAAACTCCATCAGTCAAAGAAACTATGGAGAAAAATAAAAAGGGAAAAGTATCCATCAAAGATTCCCACAAAAGAAAAAGAAGGCTTTTCAAGCAACGTACAAAGTGTATCAAGCAGTTGGTCCTAATTCCATGCACACTTTCAAATCCACCCATCATTGCTCATCTTCCCAAGTTTGGAGAGTCAAAGATTCCAAGCTATCAACCAATCCATCTTTTATCCCTAAACACACTCCATCCAAGCCTCCATGCATGATATCCAATTCTCAAATTGACCATGTATTGGCAACTATCCTTCATCATAAGGATTCTGAAGGCAGGCTATCACGATGTGTGCACAAAGACAAAGTTAACTCTGGTATCGATGAAGCAAATCAAGAATCTCAAAAGTTGTATTCAAGTGCACGTATCTTAGAAAAGAAACTTCTTCAAGCAAGCTATCGATGGCACATAATGATAGAAGAATCTACATTGACACTACTAGATGAATCAGCATGAGCTTAAAATCTTTCCAAAAAAAAATGAGAAACCAAAAAAAAAGAAAAAAAGAAAAAATATCTAAAAAAATTAGAAAAAGGATTGAAAACAGTAAAGATAAAAATCATCCTCTAGTGAAAATTGCATGGGTGGCGCTTTGGGCAAGACCATGATGAAAACCTAGCAAACATGCATCATGTGTAGAATCGAGCATCTATGTGCACCACTTCAACTGAAAGCATCTTATCCCATCCATAATGAAGCCAACATTCCATCTGTCTTATCCATAATAAATCCACTTATCCATGAATCATATATCCAATCCATTTTTATCCATCTACATCCATCATCCGAGTTATCTTGATCTTGATGAAAGTTTGGGGCACACTTTATGCGTATTTACGATAAATATCTTGACTTGGGTCATTTTCATTGATCTTATCCTACCCAGTGTTATCTAAGCCATGAAGCATTATCCAATGAGCATTCCTCCATTTAAACACCTTATCTTATCACAAGATAATCCTTGCCATCCTTTGCATGCTTTCCATATCCATCCATCCATACACTTTTCTGAGCATCCACCCATTGAATTCCATACATTGCTAGACATTGGGGGCAGATATTTACATCTTGCTTCAGGAACAAATAATTATCTATATCCTCCAACTTATGTGGTGATACAAACATTGACAAATGTGAAATCAAAATTGGTCTTGAGCATCTATAATCCAAAATATGAATCACTAGCCCATGGCATATTTTGATGAGAAGACATTCCTTATCAGTCTTCATCTTTCATCAAACATCAATCCAAGTAAACACTATTAGTTACATCTAAGTTGCACTTCAAATGTCACATCAAATCATTCAAAACAATTTTGTTCCAAATCAAGCTTTATCAATCATGATCAATCAAATTCAATAAAAAAATCATCATCTTGGGATATCCTTCCCGATCATTGTGTTGCTTAAACACTATCCTTGCATTATTGTGCATCGCCAACAATGTTATCATCATCAATATTGATCAATCAATTCTTGCATTGTTGTGCATCCTCAACAATGTTATCATCATCAATCCCATCAACATCCCAATCCTTGTGTTGTGTAACACTATCATTGCATTGTTGTGCATCCTCAACAATGTTATCATCATCAATCCATCGATCTGATCAATCAACCTTAGCTTGGATTTCAACGAAATCCCAAAATAGAGAACTGATATCATCACACATGTCCATGATATCCAAATTGTCAAAATCGTGCGAAAAATCCAAAAACATCCAAAACATCAAAAAATCCAAAAACATTCATAAAACATAAAACAAATCAAAAACATTCCATTTGAACTACATCGTCTTTGAGCTTAAACGTAGGCAAGGCTAAATCTTTGATCAGCCCCCGAGACATCAAAATCAAAAAAAATAAAAAAATCCAAAACCACAGCAAAATCCAAAAACATTCATAAAATCTTAGAAAATCCCAAAACATTGCAAAATTCGAAAATCAAAACATTTGTAAAAATCTCAAAAAATACCAAAAACAACATCAAAACATTCCAAAAATGTCAAAAACATCCAAATATTTGGAAAAAACCATCCATCCCCATCTCGCTTTCACCAATGATAATCAATCATCCATAATAAACTGATCGTCATCTTCATCCTTTGGAAAAACAAATAGGAATAATCACAACAATCAACAAAAGCAAACTTCAAATGTAAAATCAAAATTGAAGCAACAAACCATTAAACGCAAAATCAAACTCTTGATCATTCGCAAACATGTCAATCAACTTTATATCAACAACCTATCAATCAACTTATCAACCCATCATCATCCTATACAATGCATGTCCTAGGATATATCATTCCAACAATGGACATCATTTTGGATATCACCTTGGATTCTTATCCTATTAAAACAAATCCCTTTGGCTAGAGATATGAAGAACATTGACTTGTTTGCGTACTTGATCTTTTCTTTTGATTTATCTTATTGTGCTCATTCCAAGGACATCTCAATGATATCTAAACAAAGGATTTAGAGAGATAGGAATGGGGCAACGATCATTATCCTTTTGTCTGCTATGCTTGTTGGACATTCTTGTAATATAACTTGGTGAATCCTTGCTTTGTTAGGTACATCCTAGGAAGGTTTTCGTATGTCAAGTGCGAACAGCAATACTCCTATCTATTTGTCGATTCAAAGTTCATCGCACTAGGTACAATTCCATCCTGGTTCTTTATACCTTGCTGCATTGTGCTTATGTGTGTTATCAAACATAAGGTAAGTAGCCCCTTTTAAAATCTCAATCCTTGATAAGCAAATCATCATTCATCATCATCATCATCATCATCTCTAATAAAGTCTAGTCAGATCATGGACTTGTGGGATCCTCTTGTCATCATCTCATTTCTTCTTTCATCTCTCTACACTAACATCGTGTCATGATCAGTTAATCATCATCATCAGTGCATCCATCATACATCCACAAACCATCATCATAATATAGATTTGTTAGTCTAAGCAATCTCATTAAATCATACATTTGCATAATCAATAGCATATCATATCTTCCATCTCATCCATCTCACATCAGGTTCATTTAATTCAATCTCAAAGGTCATTAATTTAAATTAAATAAACTAACTTTATCTAATTTAAGCCTATCATCATCCTTTTAATTAAATAAATCCAACCTTTATTTAGTTAAATATAAAATCACCTTTCATCTCCCTTTGATTTAATTTAAATCCAAATATCTAAGTCAAATGGGTCAAAGCATCTAATCATCATCTAAGTTAATCTTATCCTAATTAACCTAATCTAACCACCCATCACATCCTCTAGCTTTTCCCACTTGCACAAATAAATCAATTTATTGATTTATTATTTCATCATTTTCCATCAACATGGCATCTTTGAGGAATATTCCCTCAAATTTGAATTTAAAAACAAGTTGACATGTACATCCAACAAAACATTTATGAGCTCTTACATGGCTCTTACATGGCTCTTACATGTCTCTTGCAAAGTTCAAACTTAGCATTTAACTCTCAAATTCAAATTTGAATCTCCCCCTCTTTGGCACATTGACCAAAACTTGCACATTCCTCAACCTATCACAAGGTGACAAGTGGCTTCATCTCATTGGCCAAATCTTTATCCCACATTGCTCTATTTTGAGCACTCTTAGTATTTGACATTTTATAAATAGGAGGCTTCATTCTTCAACAAATCCTCCACAATATTTAGATCTTTCTCCACAACTTGATCTACACCCTTATGCAAAGTTACTCTCTTCAATGGAGAGCTAATTTTGTCAACTCCACAATTCATCATCTTGATCATCAAGCTATCATGGAGCTTAGCAAAGGATTGGGAAAGGGTTTCTTTCCATAGAAGTTCCAATCCACTATGAGATAAAGTTTTGATTATATTTTTATATGCTTACAATTTAGTGGTCTTTGTTCTACTTAGTTTGCATATTTTAGCATAGTAAAGTATTTCATAGGAATCTTAGATTGGATTATTTTGAATGGATTAACGACTAACTGTGGTCATTGTTTGAAGTAAGGCTAATTTAAGGTTCACAATAACCATGAGGTCAAAGGGGGTCAACATGTCTTGGAAAGGACCATTGCTAGACCTTGGTGAAATATTTTGATCATGCTTTGGAATAAATTTTTGAGATATGTACTCTAACTCATAAGGTGATGTAGAGACATTTTCAATATGATCATTGGTCAATGGGTCATGGATTATTTCAATGGGATCAAATACTTCTAACAGTCCTTGAAATAGATCACTAAAAAGTGGCTTTTGATGTATGGTGAGTTGATCATCAGATGGGGTAGAAACATCTTTGATGTGCTGATTAATGGAGAGATCTTGAACATTGCTTTCAACAATTGTGGCAGAGAGATTGTGAATGTCTTCAACCATAGGGTGAAGTTGACATTTCTTGAATTGGATCATTGTTGGGTATTGTTGGTGGATCTTGATCATTATCGAAAAGTGACTCTTGATATATGTTGATTTGATCATTGGATGAAGTAGACACAGCTTCAAGGTGCTTAGTGATGGATTGATCTTGATCCTTGTTCTCAATAGTTGTGGTGGAGAGATTGTCAATGCTATCATTGTCCCTGATAGTTATTATCTTTTGATCAATCAGGTCTTGGATGAGTTTTTTTAGTCGAACAAAATCTAATGTTTTGTGTCCCTTTATTCTATGATAATCACAAAGGTGCTTCTCGTTATGCCCTGGCGATTTTATGTCTGGTTCTTGATAGTTTGCATAAACGGGGATTTTGATGAGATTTTCTTGTACCAATTGAACATTGCATGACTTATTTGATTGGTCTCCCAAGTGGTGTGTATTTTCGCTTGTTACCTTGTGAGATTTGTGCTTTGAATTGACCTTCTAGTGATTGATCTTTGAGATGTGGGGGTTGGATTTTTTTATGTGGTTGATATTGATATCTGACTTCTTGACATTGGAGATATCGTTCTTGGTGTGGTTGTGGACACAACTCAATGCTTTGATGACATGGTTCAATCAATGGTAGAGTACATTGATTTTGGAGTAAAAATATCTCTTGTTTCAAGGCTTCAATTAGTTTTTCAAGTGAAGCAATTTGGTCTAGTAAAACTTCAAGGTCTTGACTTGATCTTGGAACCCTTGATATAGTTGATTTGGATTTTTTTTAAGAAGATTTGGAGTGTGTACTTGTGGTGTTTGATTTTGGACAATGTTCTGATTTGGGATGACACTCAGATTTGGCATGATAGGTTGAATTTGAACATTATTGCCTTGATTTAGGTAACTTTGATTTTGCATGCTGTTACCTTGACTTGGATCAATACATGGAGTTGTTATCATTGTGTTTTGACTTTGAACAACATTTGTGTGATTCAGAAACATATTTATCCCAATTTTTTCCAAGTTTGGATTCAAAATGTTCATGTTTCGTAAAGTTGTACTGGGTACATTCACATTTGGCATGTAGGGATTTGATGGGATGATGTTATTCATTTGAAGGCTCATGCATTGATTGTCTAGTTGATAGACTTGTAGGTTTGGAATTGGATTTAAATCTACCATCAAGAAAGGTGTTCCAAAATTTTGAATGGAAAT
This sequence comes from Sequoia sempervirens, assembly GCA_007258455.2. Lineage (NCBI taxonomy): Eukaryota > Viridiplantae > Streptophyta > Pinopsida > Cupressales > Cupressaceae > Sequoia > Sequoia sempervirens. The sequence continues at coordinate 13,497 of VDFB02361576.1, forward strand.
ACTCACATTTGTTGTACCATTGAGGTTTGTAGGAGATAATGATCCCCTATACAGATTCTATAAATGTGAGCTTTGATAATCAATCGGCATTGTAAGGCTTTGAAATTTCAATTGATTTGGATTACTCATGATGTATGGAGCAAGTTTATATTCCATGCTCCTCTTGTGTTGAGGTCTAGTTTGAACCATAAAATAAGGATCAATTTTCAAGAATGTGGGAGGTGAACCTCTAATTCTTTGGGTTGATCCAAACTCTAGGTACAAAAAAGAAAGTCTAAGATTTTAAGGATCAAAATAATGGTGATGAGATATGAAAGACACATGATTGGTGAATGATTGGAACTCTTAGGAAACCTTGAAGAGGATACTAAACTTTAGGACTTAGATTGATGTTTGATCTGATTTGGGATTGGTTTGATTTGATTTAGATAGTGAACTCATAAACTCTAATGTTGTCCTAGAGTAGATTTTTCCACAAGATGCTAATTTGACTAAGTGTGAGAAAAAGGATTCATCTAAACACCCCTACCAAACAAGATGATTTTGATTCGATTTGATTTTGGATTTTGGATAGTGAACTCATAAACCACAAGATGTTGGATGTTATCAAGGGATAGACTTGTTCACAAGGATTGATAATTTGACTAAATATGTGGAGAAGGATTCATCTACACACATCTAATCAAACAAAATGATTTTGATTTGGTTCAAATGATTTGCCTGAAATTTAGCATGAGGGACTTTTTTCAATATTTTCAAGAATTGTTTGTGAGGTGATTTTGATTTTGATGTTTGGGAGATGGATGAAAGTTTTGATTTTGATCCTAAGAGACTTAGAGAGACCTTGTTTACTAGACCAAGATATTGAAGAACATGCTTTTCTCTAAGAGTAGTTCAAACCAAAAGACCAATTTTTGCTTGAAAGATGATAAAAAGATAAACAAGCACATGCGTGGGGTTCAATTTGAGTTAATCTTGGTTAATGACTTGCTTTTACCAAAAACACACTTCTTGCTTAGTTTTCACACTGAATGTTTATGTCTCAATTGCATTTTCATTCCACAAGGTCTATTATGTGAAAAACAAGGTTTCAAGAGAACAGTTTCCTATTGTTGACTTTGAAATGAACAAATTGAGATATAGGTCGCAGTGCTTAGAAGCCTTCTAGTGATAAGAACCCCTAGGGACAAGCAGTATCATGAGGACTTTTCAAAGGTATTTTTTCCTCTCAAAGAGTTTGAAATTCTGATGATTTGTTTAATGTTTGTCTCAATGTTTTGGATCCAAACATTGTGTTTTCAAACTGACTCACAAGCAATATAACATCCTAGCTCAATTGGTATGTTTTTCTTGGTGGGCTTGCCTCATGCCCTTCATAGTAGAAGAGATGATTTTACATGCAACCAAGGAAAAAATATAAAGGTATGTTAAGAATGAAGTCTTAACCTCTATATTTTAACCAAGATCGGACATGGCAAGTAACTTCTTGGAATCTAAGTTACAATGCACCACTTTGATAAACTCATTGGATGGACTGGTTGGTTACTACAAACAAGGTTCTTAATGACAACAAACCATGAACATCAGAACCAACACTCACCTACTTGGCCACTTAAGGCTCTTCAATCGTTCCCATTCCATTTAAGGCATGGGGTTAGGTGTAGTCTGTTGTTGGCATGGATTGGTGCTAATTTCTCACAATTTCACACCCTTTGCTATAGCTAGTCGGTAAACGTGCTTGTAAGAACTTGCCTATGAGTTTCCTATTGTGAGGTGTGTCTCATAGTAAGCCCTCTCTTAAAGGTGACTAAAAGCAATAAAATGCATTTTGAGTGTTTCTCTTGCACCCCAGATTGCACAAAGTGCAAGGGGAGAGGATATGCACTCAAAATGCACCAAAGACAAAATCACTCAATTCAAACACTTGTTCCTTTTAGCCTTAAAGCAATGATGAGTTCATTTTAAAATACCAAGCTGAATGTGAAGTTGATTTGTTCAATTTTTTAACCAAATCCAGATCTAGTAGGTGTCTAAGGTTCAATTTTAGCCTCTTTGTTGCAAAAAATTGAAAGCTTTGGTAATGTTCATTTTAGAGCCTAAAAAGAAATGAGTTAGTCTAAAACAGAAAATTAAGGCATAAAATAGAGGCTCTAAGCATTAAAAAATGCTTTATGAGTTTCAAGTTTCAATGCTCGTTTTCCTTCAACTCCAATCTTTCTTTCACTCAATTCCAATGTTTCATTCCAATGTCAACCTTCATTGTGTGCAACAAATGCAAAGATTCAATGAGTTTCCTGCCTTTTTGATAAGCTACAACCTTCATGCCAAACTTGCAAATAAATTTTTTTAGCCTTACTGTCTCCTTTCTTGTGGGTGTGTAAATGATACTTGGACCCAATCTTAGTACAATATTTTCTTCCTTCAAGATTGAATGATTAGCTACTTTGACAAAATTTGTATTTTGGTCCTAAATTCTTGTCTTTTTCCAAAAGAGAGCCTTTAAATTCACAGAACATCAAAATTCATGAAAAATCATCACTTCGAATATACCTTATAGCTCTTAAGTGGCATTCAATGTGATAACTGTTACACCCCCACAAAATTTTCATATGAACAAAAACCAAATTTTCTTTAATGTATGTCCACTTTGCTCGATGCTTTCCACCTTGTTTATTACAAGTACTTCCAGCCTGCATATATCTTTAAAATAAAATAAAAATTGAAATCTAGTGTCTCTTGTCCACATTAGAAGATAATAAAAAAAAACAATAGAGAAGTACCTATTGTTTCTTGATGCAAACCTTCCTTGGTAGGCACATACTTTATCATCAAAGAGTAGCCTGAGGTCAACCCAAGATCCAAAATTTTAGTAATGCCTACGTAACCCTTCATTGACCAAATGGAAGTGACTTTGTGGGGTGGCGCACAACTCTCTTGTTTGTGCATACCAACTACGAAAAACTAACCCTGCAAGATAAATGCTAAATCTACATTTTACTCCTTATGACTGAATTGAAGCCTCAGTCATATGTCCACACCATTGTTGTAGAAGATATGCATTGAATACGCCTTTTCATTTGTAGTCAAACATCCACATTTTTCCCTTAAAATCACCTTCACAGGGCGAGATATCTGGCTAAGGATTCTATAGTTTATATTAAACTCAAAATGCATTGATCGATGTGAGGTGAATGTGTGCTTAAATTTTTTATTTGAGATTTGATATTTCTCCAATATTAATTCCTCAACGACCCTATTAGAGAAGAGTCAGATTGTCCAAACAGTGACAGAATATGTTCTATCTGTCAAACCGCATGATGCGCCATTCATTCAACATCCTAAATCTCAGACTGAATAGTTAAAGCTGCTGCTTGAAGTACAAAAGGAGAACAAGAAGTTTTGAACACATATTGCTCGCTATCAATAGAAAATACTTAATTTGCAAAGTCAATGTTTGCTTTGTCCTCTTCTTCTATTGTCATCCCTTCTTCACCTTTAACTCTAGCTGCAATAGAAACCCAGATGATTGATAGTTACCATTCAAAGATTAATCAATGCTCAACACCTAAAACAACCCCAAGGCTCAAGTATCTTTTCATGATGGTGGTAAAGCTGCAGAGGAGGTTATAAAGGAGCTAAAAAAATATTAGAACATTGGAGGTGGATAATCAAAACTTAAACAAGGCATATACTATTAAAGAAAATCCTCTCTGCAAGAGAAAGAAGAAGCTCTAAGTTTTTACACATCCAAATGATAAAAATAATGTCTTGAAGTGTTCCATACTGATATCTAGTTCTTCTACAAAGCCTCCATCAGAAAGGCCAGAAAGGCTAAGAAAAATTATACCCCTACTACGAGAAGGAAACAATACTAACTCCTTACCACAAAATGTCTATGATACATCACTTAGGATGCGAATAAGAGTTCAATACCCTAGTGAATATGGTAATCTAAAGAGCCCCCGTCAATCCAATAGATTTAAATCTCCTGGCCCTGCACTAGTAGGAAGGAAGAGAACCTTTTGGGACATCACCAATGTGAACTGACCAACGATAGAATGATTGCATGACCTGTGCCAAAAGGATAACTAATGTAACTCACAGGTGTACAGCCAGTGACCACCGACTTTTGACCAGTGTCCTCCCAATGTTGGAAGAGGATGGAATTCAATCCTATAAGTAGAAGACTATATTTTGCTCAGGTGTATTTTTATCAGAGGCATATAGAGATAAACCATGATTAAGCTCATGTATTTGAGAGACAAGTCAGAAACCTATGCAGGCATGAAATTTTATGGGAAACTCATAGAGACATGAATACACCATTCAATCTATGTTTGCAAAAATGCAAAATATCATATTTAAAATGGGAACATGCAAAGCAAAATTGATGCGAAATCAGTGCATACCCATATTTCTTGTAATTTTCAAACAACTTGCAAACAAAATATTTGAAAATCTGCAGACAAACTGTTAAAAACTTGCAACAAGATAACCATGGTAGGTGCCAAAATGTGAGCGACAATATATACATTCATCAAAGATTGACAAATATGAGTTAAATCTTTCAATTTTTAACAAATGAGATAAAATCCCTCCCCATGAAATTGTTGAGCAAATGTAAAGGAAATAATGACATTATCAAACTAACGTAAAATCATAAGCAACAAAAGCATAAAATCTATTCCTAAACTACTCAAGCATCATCCCATAGGGGGATTGGTGCTACTTTGATATGAAAATTAGCCCTTTCCCAACCCCTCTTTGATAAGCTCAAGATATGAAGATGCAAGATAATGAGTGTGTATCAAGTTGTGTAACTTGTTGAGGAGTAATAAAATAGAGGAGGCCTCTATTTATAACCAAGAAGGATGGAAGAATGCCAAACATGGAGGATGTGGGACTGAAGATCCACCAATGAAAAGATGCCACTTTTCAACATGTGAAAGGTTGAGGAATGAGCTCATTTTGATCAATGTGCCAAAGAGGGGGAGATTTGAAATTTGAATTTGAGAGTTAAATGCTAAGTTTGACTTGTGTGAGAGACATGTAAGAGCTCTTAAATACTTTGTTGGATGTACATGTCAATTTGGGGGGAGATTTCAAACTTGGAGAATATTCTTTTTTTATGCCAAGTTGGAAGAAAATGTAGAATTTAATAAATCAATAAATTGATTGATTTGTGCAAGTGGGAAAAGCTAGAGGATGTGATGGGTGATTAGATTAATTTAGTGAGGGATTAGGTGATTTTTACTTTTGACTTAGATGCCTGGATTTATTTAAATCAAAAGGGAGGAAATTGATGCACTATCCATTTAATTAAATACATTTGATTTAATTAAATGAAGAGACTTTAGGAGATCAATCAAATAAACTAAATTTATTTAATTGATGGGTGAATATGATTTAATTAAATATGTGTGATGTTAATTTTGCGTGTCTACATAAGGCACAAGAATTGTATAAATAAGTGTTTTTCACCTCATTTTACATCTCCCATAATCTCTTATAATCTCCTCACTCATTCAAGCATTTTATCTCATATCTCGAGCACTTTGAAGCAACCATTGACATTACTTCAGACTTGCATCATCAAGGGTTACGTAAGTTGATAGTACCTACATGTTATTAGTTTATCTCTCTTTCATTTCACTATCTTTTCAAGGGTTTAATTACCAAAAGTGGGGTTTGACCAAGGCAAACCCCTATTCACTAACCCCCAATCATTTTTCCCTTATTGCATGTTTGTTTGCAGCCCTTTGTTTGCAAATTTGATAGGTTATTAGGTGTTGAAGATTGATTTTCAAGTCAACTAGGTGTTTCAAATCAACTTGAGTCAAATTCAAGCTTGGAGAGAGTTATTTGTCCATTTTCTATAGATCTGACTTCAGCAACCTGACAAGCAAACATTTCTAGATCTGGTGTTGCAGGGTTGTCTCCTAATTTTTTAGAAATTTGGGAGAGGACTGATTCACCACCTATGGCGAATGAGTCCCACCTTAGAAATGGAAAATTGAGTTTTGTCAGATTCTAGATCCCGACAGTTTTTCACCAGTAGGTGGACTGATTTGCCACCTTGGGCGAATGAGTCCCACTATAAAAAATTAGTGATTTCCATCAGCATTTGGAACACTCCAAAATCATTACAATTCATCCAGGTGCACTCAGATTCATCCCTATACTTTATGTTTTGCATTATTTCTTCATTTGCATAGTTGTTTGCATATCACAATGTCTTTTCAAACATAATTGTAATTGCACTTTTGCATTCATTTTTAGTCATTCAGATTAGTCAATTGCATTTAGTTAAGTCCATTTACATTAAACAAAATTTCATACATCCTAATTTGAGTGATACATTAGCAATTTTTTTTCGCTATCTCCTTTTAGGTGAAAAACCCTAGAAGTGCAAGAGTAGTCCATAAGGTCCCAAAAATCTATGTTTCATGAACATCCCTCACTACATATTTCTTGGGGAGGTGTGTAAGACCTCAAACATTCTAGGAGATAAAACTCATTGATAAGAATCAAGAGATGTCTCATCACTATACAACTCTGGAGAGAAGTTCATATCGATTTTTTAAAAATTATTTTAATGAAAATCTACCCAACTAGGTGTTGGGAATTGACATTCTTCAATTTTTTTGTAATTTAATCTCCCTCTTCCAATTGCCAAGGTGGGTTGTGAGAACATCAAATATAATTAGGAGGGGGGAATGGATAGAAGCTTTTGACTAAGAAGAAAAAAAATATGTTGGTTGTGGCATTCAAGAGAATCTTGGATTGGAGGAAGGCTCACCACTAAGTGGGATAACCTCTTTCCCCTTCTCAAAAGCATTTGAAACTTATCCTAGTTGTAACCTAGTAGTTGGGCGATTCGAAGTGGGCTAGGATTTAATCTTGGAGTTGCCAAAGTTGACATTCTTTTTTTTGTAGTGTGAAACTTTAGTCTATTTTACCTTAGCTTTGAAGGAAGGAACCTCAATAGACTAGGGAGGTGATTTCATTGAGGGACCACCAAAGGACAATCCTTAATTTTATGCTCAATAGATTGGCACCAAAAACAAGTATTAGGAAAATTAATTTATAACACATGGTGGGTGTAGTGAAGATGTCCATAGATTCTTTCAAATCCTTGGACAAATCAATCTCAACACATACACATTTATGCGGAAAACCTTGATAAAACCTATCATGCTCAACATATATGACTTTCCCAAGGGAAGAAACAATGATGGTTAAAATGTTCCAACAAGGAAAGGGTAAGCCAAGGAAATCATGCCAAACTAGCACACAAAGCATCTTTTTATCTGAGACAATGAAATCATGCCTTTGCGATTGAAAGACTAGAACATAGACATACAAACATAGCATGACCCATGCTTGAGAATGTTCATAGCAAAGTGAAAAGGAAATAACACTTTGATCAGGTTCTAAACAAAATCAATTCTGATTGCATGTGGGGCCTAATGCTTATTAACCTACTCACGAAGCATGCTTTCTAGGGGAGTTATCCCAATAAAATAAACTATCAAAGTAAAATTCTCTAACCACTTACATGCATTATCAAATTTAGGGATGAGTAAAACAACATCCACTAGAGATTCAAAGTGCATACCTTTTGAAAAAAATTCATAATAAATTTTTGGGAATAGTTGTTTGGAGGTGCCATTGTTTCGAGTCGTCAAACCATCAACACTAGCATGAGCTGCTAGGTTGAAGTTGTTTGAAGCCATAAAAAAGACTAGATAAAAATCAATAATAAGTAAGAAATACTAAGGACTTTCCTACATCAAAGGCTTGGAGTGACATAAGGATGGAAAAAGACAACAAAAAAGACACAAACCCTAGCAGAGCCCTAAGTTAATTTTAATTGGTAATCTTGACATATGGATTTAATATGTGGTTAGGATTTTAACTATACTAATTTTGGGAATGTCAATTTTAGTTTGCTTTGATCTTCTCAAATTTCTCTCATAGAAAAATGAGTTCTTGTGCTCATTGGTATACATAAGGTAGGGATATTTGCTTCCCTTCTATCAAACCATGTAAGGATACTCATTTAATGACTAGATAAAAGTTCAAGGAAAACACTCTTAAACATGCATGATGCCCTAGATGCTTGAGCAATGCAAATGCTTTGGTAAATGTTGATGATAATGTGTGCAAGTACTAATGTTAGCTCTAGAATGCCTCTAAGAGATGATCAAATGATCTAGTGATGTTTAAAATGACCTAAGGCTACACTTTGAAATACAAGACCAAGAGTGATGAACAAAACATTACCTTCATTTAACACAAAACAATTATAAGACTAGGTCAAGCTAGCCTCAAATTAAGATTTGAATTTTTTTAAAAAGGGGCTAGTTTGATGAGTGTAGAAGTGATAGATCACTTTTGTTATTATAGATCTGACCTAAAATAAGAAAAAAAAAAATTAAAATTGATCGTATAGAAAAAATTTAGATACGAATAGATTACATGCCCACTTTTAATTGAAAATACATTATCTAAATGCTTCCAATTCCATAAAGATCAATATAGCCTAATCAAAGTGATTCCCAATCAGAAGGGAAATGAGTGTGTGTAAACAATTTTCAACATTACAACAACAATCTTGTAACCGAATAAAAATATATGGTAGTTTTTAGATTATGAATAGGTAGTTGATACAAATAGGATTGGAATATAAGATAAAAAGGTGGGAATAGGCAACTTGTAGCCCTATCTCAAAAAAAAAGAAAGTAGAGGACATATATAAAGCTGCCAAGAAACAAGCCATCAGACTGTACATTTAACCGTATTTATTAATTTGTTGAAAATCAGAATTCGTCGCAGACTGCATATTTGACCCTATTTATTAATTTATTGAAAATTGGAATACAACCCTGGAATAGGTCAAATGTGCAGTGGGATGGATGCATAGACAATGACCGAAATGGTCAATGTCATTGTCCAAATTATGGAATTTTAATTGACATTTAGTAGAATAAGTCTCACACGTTTAGCCGACCCCACACGTAAATAGCGGAAGCTTGGATTACTAGTCGACTCTGATTTATAGGATGAGAAAGAGATGCTGCCATGAAACAAATATGTCACTTCTCGTACCATTCCATTGTCTTAAGGCAAGTTCGTGGTTATAAGTCTTGCAAAATCTAGGAGAAAGCCGTGTTAATAACATTCCATTGTCTTAAAGGTAAAGGTCATGTCCATTAGTTTTTAAAAATCTAGGAGAAAGCCATGTCAATACCTTTGTCATAGCTTGTCTGCCATGGTAGATGGAGAAGAGATTTTGAACGGTAGCCACCATGAGAATGGACACGGGTTTGAGACTTCACCCACTGTGCATGGATCTTCCCCCGAAGTTCGGCCACAATGGTCATCCACATGGCCTGGAGCTTGTTAAAATGGAGGAAGGAAAATACAGTTGCATGCGGTGCAACAAGAAGAATACAAAGTGGAAATATCGATGTATGATGGTTCCTTCTAGAGTCAATTTTAGACATGAACTGTGTTATAGTTGATAGTCTTGGCCCGGCCAAACATGGCATTATGCAAGTTTACAAGCCAAGCCAAACCAAACATGCTCTGAAAAGGTTGGTAAGGCAGGTAAAGTTGTTGGGAGTGCCCTTCTTCCTGCAGCTGTAGGAGTCGCCAGTAATGCTCTTATTCCTAGAGGTCACGATGAAAGAGGAGGAAGTAGCGAAGAAGAAGCGAGTGGCAACAAACCTACCAGTTGAGGAAATGGCATCTACAACTGAGGAGCCCTAATTGTTCCCAAAAATATGTATGGGCCCTATATATATTTCTCTAGCGACTGTAGTGATTTTTAAAGTTATGCTAGGTAATAGTTACACAGAGCTGTTCGAGAATGGTGGTCGATATTTTCTACATATTTTTCTCATAAAAAATCTCTTTGTTGCTGGGCATCTGGTTAGGAGATTGGAAACATGCTTATTATTGTAAGGTTGTTTTTTTTTTATTAGGAGGATTGGAAATGCTTATTATTGCAAGGATGATTTTGTTTTATTAGGGGAGAGGATCCAGTACCTAAGCATGTATCAATAGTTGTGACTTTAAAGTTGTTAGTGTTGATGGTGACTACCCATAATTAAACAAAATGTATTCCTTTGATCTAAAAAGCAACCAATCATGTGATTCCACATCAGCATTCAATAAAACATGTTGTGAATGCACAAGTATTGGTCTCACTTTATTTTTGGGCCTTTTTGGACACCTTGATAAAAAGCATGCTGATGTGCCATCATATTTGATGATATGGCCCTAAAACCTTAGTTATAAGTAGGGGACTTGCCAAGTAAGTTGTAAAAAATTGGGAGTGATTTGAAATTTCCACATAGGATAATTAGAAGCACAAAGTTAGGGTGCACAACTACTGGGTCCTCCCCCCTAAGAGGGGTAAACACTTTTGATTCAAGTTATGAATTAGTGAGGTACAAAAAGGTACAAAAGGTACAAAAGGAGACCTATGAACTGGTGAGGTAAAAAACGGGACCTCACCCTCGGAGCTATGAACCAGTGAGGTACAAAAGGGGACCTCATCCCAAATATAAATTATCAACAAAACACCTCAATGGGATTTGAACCTTAATGGCAAGAATAACAATACAACTACTTAACCATCACACCATGCCACTATTGGCTTGTTATTGTGAGGTTAAAGATACACATTTTAAAACCTTTTTTTTCATCTTCTTTTTTATTTGTTAAATGATTTTTTGTTTATTTTTTGTATTCTAATGAGTGTTTTTAGTAGTGTTTAGATCTAAAATTGTTGATTGTTGTCATCTTTCATTACAAGACAAATTTATATTCGGTTCATTGTTTGTTATCTTTTAGATTCCTAATTACCCATCCTTCTTTTGATTGTGTTTTATTGTTAGATTTTTTGTTATGGATTATATTTAACTCATTTATTTTGCCTATGTCTATTTATATATCAAGGATTCTAATGTGTTTTCACAGTTTCTGATATCTTATCCGTGGATCCTTGAGTTCATTATCTCCTTCTATCACATCTAGATAATGTTCCTTGATCTATGCATACATTAGTTCATACTATTTCTTTCATCTTTCATAGAACTTATTATCACCTTTTCATCCATTTTACATGACATTTATTCATTTTCAACACAATTCTTAATGATTCTACATCTTGTGTGGCAAATGATGATCAAGAGCTAACACTACTTTTTTATGATACATTATTGAATATTGCATCATGTGATGTGATACTTAGCAAGCATATTCCTTTTAAATCTCATTATAGTTCTCCTCTTACATCCACAAACGCTATTATTTATGTCTTTGTTCCTACATCTTCCCTTGAGGATATCAATAATGTGTATATTATTGGTCATACAAAAAACCTTCTAAATATCAAGGTTTATATATCAATGATGATTATGCTAGTGATACTCTCCATGATAGTGTATGTTCTTTATTTTCTAATGATTTAGTTGATGACTTTTGGATTCATGTTGTGTGTATTGATGTTAATTATGCTTCATCATGTGATAATATTGTTGGCATATAGCTTCCGGTGTTGTCATTGATGGAAACCTAAGTCATAGATCCTGTCTGCACTTCAGTATCTAACCATACTGGGAGAGAGAGTAAAGAACAGGGTATCCGACTAAAGTTGATTATGTCAATCTATTTGCATTACTAGTTTATCAGTTTTTATTGTGGATCTTAGGGAAGGTCGTTGGGTATCTAGAATGTCTTATTCTTGAGTTTTGTGCCATCACATCAAGTGGCGTACTTGTTAGGAGATCCGGTTGTTCAATTTTTTATTCAACAGTGCTAGAAGGCCGATTAAGTGAATGTGGGATGTTGCAGATGTTCAAGGAAAAATTGTTTGGAGTATTTTTGTATTAGATATATTTTGTTTTGGGTCCTCACTATGTTGTGGCCAACTTTGGTGGATGCGCATTAAATGTGGGTGAAGCCACAATAGTGGTTTACAATTGAAGTGAGGAAGGAAAACTCACAAAACATGAATGCATGGAAAAAAATTGATTTTAGGGGTTCGTACGAACCTATTGGTTCAATCGAACCCATTAGGGGTTCGATCGAACCTAGGTTCGGGTGAACCCTCCTAATAATTTCCCACCAAAAAAGCCATCAAAACCCCTTATAGAAGGGGGGTTCGAATGAACCAGGGTTCGAATGAACTAGGGCTTGAATGAACCCCTAGGGGTTCGCTCGAACCCCCTTTATTCCTCATCCCCTCCCTGAGACACAAAAAAACTTGAATCTTGGCACTTCGGAGGTCAGATTGAGGATGAAAATGGAGGAATCTTCACAAACCCAACTTGAATCAGGTAGTCCTCAGAATGAGCTATCCAACGAATAGAATTTTAATATTTTTTGGTTTTATTATGTATTTGTTTTTCTAGTTTTATTAAACATAGGTTTTTCATCATAAATGAAGGTCTCTATTTTGCATGTGGAAAAATAGCAGATTATCAAAAAAAATTGTAAAATATGAGTGCACCAGATATTGAAGTCTTTGATCCAACAAAAAAATAAATTGAATTTCTATATATACAAAAAAAGTTATCCGTTATATGGTCGCGCTATGTCTGAATTGTAATTGGTTTGACTTTGAAACTTGATTAAAGAAAAAATATTCAATAAAAAACTATCTAACCAAGTGGAAGCACTAGATATCATAGTTATGAATCTAAATTCAAAAGAATTAGAATTTTATCCTTCTTGAAAAAAAATTATGTGTTATACGGTGTGCGTCACTTTTTTAAAATGCTATTTTTTGAAAAAAACCAGTTTTTGTGGGAGACAGAAAAAGAAGTGCAATCTAATTCCAAAAATTTTGAAAAAAATATTTTTAGAATCTACAGACAAAATGTGACAAGACTCTATTTTTCATCATCTTCAAATTCTTCATGGTTTAGCCGCTATAGGTGCCCGAATGTGAAGATTTAGTTTAAAAAAATAATTTCAGTGTCCAGTTTGCCCAAAACTTGTAAACCACTATTGTGGGATCACCCATGTTCATCATTTGAGCCAATAGTTGGTAAATATTTTCTATTTTATTGAAGCCGACATGAAGCGATGAAATCCTTAGTAGCGGATATATACAAGTGATCGATTATTTCATTTTGACATGTGTTCAATGCAAGTTAATGTGTGTTGTGAATATCAAAAGGTCAATTGCACAGTTTCACTTGTGCAATAAAGGATTTTGTGAAGAGAATTGAAACACTATAGAGCAAAGTGTAGAATCAGATAGAAGGTCCAGAATTCAATCTATGAGCCTAATCGGAACTATAATCAGGCATTTGTAGATGCTACCTTCTTAGTTCAACTCTTTTGATGTAATCCAAATCTTTTGTAAGGTAGTGAGCCTTCTCGATCTTGAGCAGTGAGCTCTAGGCAGTGCACCTAACTGCAAGTTCATTCCCCATTTGTAAAAAACTTATATTTGAGTACTCAAATTGTGGATTGACCTCCACCATGGTTTTTCCCCTAACAGGGTTTCCACATAAAAATCCTTGTGTTATGGTGTTGTGGCTTATTGTTTTATGTTCATACATATTTCTTTTGATTGAATGTTATTGGCACTTGAGAGATCAGATTAATAAAGTTAAAAATTGCATAACACTGATTCACCCCCCCTCCCCTCGCTTAGTGTTGCTTCATTCCAACAATTGGTATCAGAGCCAAGTTCCTTAGAAGAAGTTTAACAGCTTGCCAGAGACAATGCTACCCTAAAGCATGAGATGGAATCTATGGTGATGAAGCTGACTAAGGAGATTGAAGAAAGAAAGAAGAATGAGGAAAATCTTGCCTAGTCCCTAAAAGAAAGATTTGATGAATGCAGCAGAATTAATGGAGAATTCATTCAGTTAGAGATTGAATTGCAACAATCCAAAAACAATGAAGAAGAGCGAACTTCTTTGTGCTTTGTTTTAAACTTCTTTAAAATGATGCTACTTTGTAACACCATCTCAAAGAGGGGAAAAATATAGACATTGAAAATTTACCACCCATATGCATGAGAATGTCGATTGGACAAATGTGACATATATATACATATTTACACTTTGTATATATACATTGAAAGAGGAGTAGGTGAATATATGTGTTTGAATATGGATATTGAAATAATATAATATATATATATACACATATAGTTATGTTAATGTATTAAACATATATACATATATCAATTGGCAATTGATGTATTTAATAATCATGTGAACATGATTATATATATATATATATAATGTGATATATATATTAATAGTATATATATAATATAAAATTTTTGTTATATATTGAAAGTGCATAGTATTAAACATGGCGCATAATATAGCGTTGTTGTAGTAAGTATTAAAAGTGCAATGAAATGAGTAAAGTGCATGATATAGCAGTGCCACATATAAATTGATGTGGCTAAGTTTATAAACTACAATTAAAGCACAGTAAGAATAAGTCAATAAAGACTTATAAACCACACATAGAAATAGGAATACAATTTAAACGTTGCAAATGAAATGAATGTAGATTTTATAATGTCAAATAAGTCTTGGACTATGCTATAATAGAGGGCACTAAAATATGAATATGTGGTGTTAAATCTGTAGAGTGTGAAACCAATAAAAATTCTTCAACCTACACTAAACCTTAGAAAGCCATGAGATAAGCATATAACACAGTCAAAGCATAGATGGTAGAGATTTGAGAGGGTAGTCGACTTGCGACCCATATAGGAAATCTATAGCATTGCATCACTGTGCAATTTAAAATTTTAATCAGTTAATTCGTTAAATGTGAGTAGGAAGGTGGTAGAATTTTTATCTTGTTTGTAGCCTTTGGAAGCTCAAATTTTAGTATATATAGAGGTGCTCTTTCTATCATTTGTTACACTTTTCATTCCGATTTCTCTATTGATATTCTACTATATTTTTTGTGCAAGTGAATTAGAGAGCTTAAGAGTTAGTGAGTTGCTTTGTTATTTTGTAATTGTATTGTTGAGAGAATTGGTAAGAGGCTAGAGTTTGGAGATTAGTTGAACTTTGGAGAAGTAGCATTCATGGTTGTGAAGGTAACATTATCAAGCTGGAACTTTATATTCAAGCATGTTGATTTCTATTCCTACATTATCTATGTTTGAAAGGTTATTTGATTGTAAATTCCTTTGTTTGGAAAATATTGCTTTTTAGAATGCATGATATGCTTGTTCTTATGAACTTAGTTATTTCACAGTTTTGAAATAATATTTAAATTTATGATATGCTTGTTCTTATGAACTTAGTTATTTCCTAGTATGGAATATTCTTGTGTGATTCTTGATTGAGTCTTGAGTTAGTGGAACCCTATTATTTTGGGAATGCATTTATATAATGTTGAAGCATGTGTGGCTTAAATACTATTAGAACTATACTTAGTTCATTAGTCTATATGTATATTGCATAAGAAGTGAAATAAGGAATAAGTTTCTATCTTATAGTGCTTTTATGAACATGCCAATTTGAACATAAGGTATTAGTAGGGTTATTCCTGGAGTTATTGAGATCTATGGGAAAGGAGATAACCTAGCTAAACACTAGTATGTGTATAGGTATGGTTAGTGTGGTTATACCTGGGGTTGGAGGAATCCATGGGAAAGGGTGTAACTGAGATAATCAGTTTGTTGTAGACTTGGATATTCTTGGGGCTAGGGTAATCCATGGTTAAAGGAATTACCTTGTTGAACATTTTGTTATGTTATCAACTTAGAATGAATGTGCATTATGTTTATGGTCAATACCAAATCGAACTAAAGGGTGGGTGGATAGATGACTATCACTCAAAGTACTAGGTGTTGAATTCTTTGGCCAAAGTAATGTAAGTAGCCACTATTTACATTGTCAGTTCACTATGATCCGTGATTACATTCTAGGCAAGGAAACTAATGTATGGTAGCACTAAATAAGTAGGGCACAATGCTATGCTTAGGATGCCAAGATTATGGGGTTACCAAACCAATCTCTTTTTCAAAGAGTAGGGCCATCTTACCAGTTAGGTAGATGTGTAAGGGTTTGCAGTAAGTCCATGGTTGACGGAAAAGCTCTTGAGTGGCACTGCTCTCCCTCATATAGTTGGCGACCAAGATTTGAGGATGTAGTACCAGTTGGGGACACCTAGAATGTATGCACTAGTGAAGGGGGCATCCAGGAGGTATGCAGCAATATTGGGGACATCTAGATCATTGTATTTTGTTTGTAAATCTATATCATTGAGCTCATGGAAGCTATAGATGTAAACATGTATCTCTATTTTTATTGAGAATTGTAAATGAGAAATATCATCATCATGAAATTATGTAATGTGCAATCATTCCTTGAGTTATTAAAATGATTCTTTGTTATGCAATGGGAAAGTTTGAAATGGTTAAAATTTCAAATGTTCATATTTTTATTCATAAGAATTTTTTTTTTTTATTGGTCATAATGTTAGTAGCATAAACTTTCACTTATAAAAACAATGGATAGAACAATGGGCATGTCACACTACTACAAAACAAACCATCAAAGTGCACATTTGACTATATTTATTAATTTATTAAAAATAAATATATTTATTTTCGATAAATTAATAAATAGGGGCAATGTCATTGTCTAAATAATTCTAATTCACTTCATTGTACGATATGTAAGCTCATACAAGTTATGGAATTTTAATACACATGCAGAAGAATAATTCTCACACGTTTAGCCAGTCCCACAGGTAAATATCGGAAGTGTGGATTACTAGTCAACTATAACTAACGGGATTAGAAAAACAAGCTTCTATGAAACAAATATCACCATCCAAATTAATCACTTCTCATAGCATTCCATTGTCTAATAAGGCAAGTTAGGGGTTATTAGTCTTGCAAAATCTAGAGAAAGCCCTATGAATTCCCTTTGTCATTACTTATCCGCCATGGCAGCTCGAGAAGAGATTTTGAATGGTAGCCGCCATGAGCATGGGCTCCATTTATGGATAAACTTAATGCTTACAAATGCAGTGGATGAAAAGGATGTGGAGCCAATATTGGATATAAATGCCAATTGTGCCCTGATTTCGTGTTACACTTGCCCTGTGCTACTTTGCTTGATGAACACAAACATCCCTTTTTTTCTAGAGAATCCTTTTAAATTTTGCCCCATAACTCGTTTTTGGCATGACTGCGATGCCTGTGGAGTTTTACGTTGACGTTTTGTGTTCCATTCTGACACGAGTTTGAGACTTCACCCGCTGTGCATGGCTCTTCCCCCGATGTTCATGTTGGGTTCAGTGAAGCCCAAACTGGCAAGTTTCTCCTTTAATTCAAAATTCTTTCTCATTTTGTAATTATTTCTATTGGGATGTGTTGGCTAATTTAAAAGTTGTATATTTTGAATTGATTTTTCCAAATATTAGTTGGAGATTGTTTTATTAATAAGCTACTAGCTGAATGTAATTTAATTCAGAACTTGATAATAAGAGATAATCCTTGAGTGTGGATGTAGCCATTAAATTAATGGTGAACCACGATAAATCTGGTGTTCATATTTTTTGATTGATTTTAATCTTTTATTTTCTACAATTTATTTTTCATTTAATTCTACACATTATATTCAATAATCGGTATCAGAGCAAGTTGGAGAAATTTGGTGCAGAAAATTGTGAAGAACTTATGCAGCCATGGAAGATGCAGACAAGTGGAAAATAGAAAAGTTTGCAGAAAAAAAATTTATCCTTTGGAAAGTGCAGATGGAATCCCTTATCATCAAACAAGACCTTTCGAATGCATTAGCTGGAAAAACCAAAGGGCAAGGATCTATATCTAATGAAGAATGGGAGAAGCTGGACAAAAAAATAAGAGCTACAATTTTCCTGCCGATGTCCAGCAATGTCTTATTTAATGTCTCTATAGAAAAGACTACACAGGCACTGCAGGACAAGTTGTCTTCAATGTATGAGATGGCTTCTACTTCCAATAAGGTATTTATTATGAAGAAACTATATAATTTAAAAATGCGAGGAGGGGTTATGTCTAATCATTTGAATGAATTTAATACATTAGTTACCCAACTAATTTTTGTAGGCATAAATTTGGATGATGAGATCAAAGCTATTTTATTACTATGTTCTTTACCCAATAGTTGGCAAGTTGTGATGGTAGTGAGCACTTCTATAGCTACCAAAATCAATCTTAAATTCAATGATGTTGCAGCCACTCTTTTGAGTGAAGATATACAGAGAAAAAATTATGAGCCTTCGTCTAGTGAGGCATTAACAACTATAAGTATTGGTAATAGAGGTACAAAAGTAAAGAAAGAGGAAAATATAATAATAAAAGGAGGTCAAAATATAGATCACAGTCAAGAGGAAAAATAGGCGCCTTTTGCTTTTGTGGCAAGTCGGGCCACACAAAGAAAAATTACTGGAATTATAAGAAGGCACAGGACACAATCATTAAAAATCAAGCAAACATTGTAGGTGAAAAGGATGGTGGTGTTTTGATCTTGGCTGCTAGAGAAACAACTGCAAACTCTTGGGTACTTGATTCTGAAGCTTCTTTCCATGCTACTTCAGGAAAGCAAGCTTTCAAAAATTTCAAAGGTGTTTTCGGTAAGGTTTTTCTTGGTGAAAATAAGGAGTGTGAAATTGTTGGTAAGGGTGATATAGTTTTAAATTTAAAAAATGGTAGTCAATGGATTTTAAAAGATGTCAGATATGTTCCTTTATTGAAAACATTTGCACAACTGGTGAAAATATCTCATTGAAATCAATGCCTTTTTCCTGAGCAAAACCCTTGACAACTAATCTGGCCCTGTAACATTGATGACCTCCCTCTTCCTCTTTCACATGATACACCCATTTATTCTTCAGAGGTTTCCGATTTGGCAGAAGAGGAACCAAATCCCAAGTGTCATTTTCTCACAAAGATTCAATTTCTTCATTCATTGCCTCCATCCATTTTATTGAATTTAAATCTTTGCAAGCTTGTTTGAATGGCACCGGATCTGCCTCACCACAAAGCAACAATTCATAATCATATTTATCAGAAGAAAATAACTCAAAATCATCATATTTCTGTGGTAGTTTTCTTTTTCATGTTGATCTCCTTAATTGAGAACCACTGTCTGATTGCACAACACCTTCTGATTCTATATTTTCTTGATTATTTTGTAAATTATAGCCTCTGACCTATTTTTCCATACTTCCCTGCACACAGCTCTATTCACCAATATTTTTTCCTCTGTATATTGCCCTATTCACGCAAATGATTTTGTGGCAGGGAACTCCAATTTCCTTCATTCAAATTTTGGAAAATATGCTCTACTTGTAGACCAAGCTACAAATTTGTCAAGGAAGGCTATGAAGTAGGCTCTAAAAGGGATGGCATTTGTTTTATCAGAGGCAACGATGATGGCGTGTGAAACAAAATTGAAGGTTGTGCACTATTTTGTGAAAGGTGCGAGTTGTTTAAAGGCTACACTGGAGGTTGAAATTGCCAGTTAAGACCTTGTGTGTGTTGTGTAAAGATTGAAGGTAGCGTATTTTCTAAACAAGGTAGTGACTGAGAAATTTGAGGTTTTGTTGAAAGTTGTAACTAGTTTGATGAAGGCTGTGAAGACAAGTGAGAGGGCGTTGTAGGATTTGAAAGTTGTATTTTGTCCAATAGAGGTAGCGATGGAGTTACTAATGGCTGCGTATTGTTTTGCAATGGTACTGAATCATTAATTTGAGGTTGTGATACAGCTGATGGAGGCAGCATATATGTTTCATTTGGTTGTACATCAAACAAAGGTTGAAATTGCCAGTTATTACCTTGTGTGGGTTGTGCATTATCTATGGGAGGCTACGCAGGAATTGAACGATGTAGATGAAATAAATAAGGCAACAAATTAACATTTAAAAGCTACGCAGAAGATTAAGAGGGCAATGTATTAAACAGAGTAGGCAGAGTGTGTGAATTAAATGGCTATGAACAAACAGTGGTGCTTGAATTTGTAGAAATTACTAAGGGTTGTGAGAAAGAAACACAAGTTTGCTTGACATGATCATTGTCAAATATATCAACATCAAAATATTCATCAGAAGATTTGTCCAAAGGCTACAAACCTGGGAATTTTTTCTCATTGAAGACAACATCCCGACTATGAACAATCTTTTTTGCAATGGGATCCCATAACCTAAAACCAAATTGATCTTCTCCATAGCCTAGAAAAATGCACGTCTTCGATTTGAAATGAAGCTTCGTTCATTGAAAATTCTTTTGGAATATGCACGAATGTGTCACAGCCAAACACCCGTAAATGATGATATGAAATTCTCTTCCCAAGCCATCTCTCCTCTGGAATGTCAAAATCTAAACAAGATGATGGGGCATGATTGATCAAGTATACTATAGTGTTGCATGCCTCTATCCAAAACTCTTTTCCCAAACTAGCATTGGAGAGCATGCAGTGAGCTCTCTCTAAAATTGTCTGATTCAACTGCTTAGCTGCTCCATTTTCTTGAGGGTTAAATGGGACCACCTTGATTCTATGAATGTTATTGTTTGCACATAAATTATCAAACTCCAAGGAACAAAAATCTCCTCCATTTTCAGTTTTCAGACATTTAATTTTATGCCCTATTTGGTTTTCAACAAGAGCCTTGAAAATTTTAAATTTTGAAAAAACTTATGATTTTTTATTCAACATGTAAATCCAAACTTTTCTAGTGCAATCATCCAAGAAAGTAACAAAGTAATTTTCCCCTCCAAATGAAGTTACCTCAGTGGGACCAAAAATGTCTGAATGAATGAGTTCCAAAGGAGTGGTTTTCTGATCATGGCCTATCCTTAAGAAGTTGGCCTGACTTTGTTTTCCATAGAGGAAATGTTCACAAAACTACAATCAACTGATTGCAAGCCGAGAAGCTGATCTTGTTGAAGCATTACTTCAAGCCCTTTCTTGCTCATGTGACCGAGCCTCTTATGCCAAATTTCTGAATTGATGTCCATGACTGTCATGGCAGCTCCCACTTCAGATTCATGGCATTTTAAAGTATAAATATTTCCCAACTTCTTTCCTTTTGCAAACACTAAAACCCCATTTGTTACTTGCTAATTTTCTAAAGAGAATTTAACATCACACCCAAAAGCAATTAATTGACTTACATAAATTAAATTTCTGTTCAATAAAGGAACATATCTAATGTATCCTTTAAATTCTATTGAATACCATTTTCTAAATTTAAAACTATATCACCCTTACCAACAATTTCACACTCCTTATTGTCACCAAGAAAACCTTACCAAAAACACCTTCTTTGAAATTTGTGAAAGCTTGTCTGCATGAAGTAGCATGGAAAGAAGCTCTGGAATCAAGTACCCAAGAGTCTGCAGTTGTTTCCCCAGCAACCAAGATCAAAACACCATCATCCTTTTCACCTACAGTGTTTGCTTGATTTTTAATGACTATGTTTTGTGCCCTCTTATAATTCCAACAATTTTTCTTTGGGTGGCCTGGCTTGCCACAAAACCAATAGGCACCTATTTTTCCTCTTAACTATGATCTAGATTTTGACCTCCTACGATTATTATATTTGCTTCTTTCTTTACTTCTACCTCTATTACCAATACTTACAGCTGTTAATGCCTCACCAGATGAAGGTTCCTGATTTTTTCTCTGCATATCTTTGCTCAAATGAGTGGCTGCAACATCATCGAATTTTAGTTTGCTTTTGGAAGCCACCGAAGTGCTCACTACCATCACAACACCTTCCCAACTATTGGGTAAAGAACACGGTAATAAAATAGCTTTGATCTCATCATCCAAATTTATGCCTATAGAAATTAGCTAGGTAACTAATGTATTAAATTCATTCAAATGATTGGACATAACCCCTCCTTCTTGCAGGTTGGAGAAATTTGGTGCAGGAAATTGTGAAGAACTTCTACAGCCATGGAAGATGCAAACAAGTGGAAAATAGAAAATTTTGCAAGACAAAATTTTAGAATTTAATACATTAGTTACCTAGCTGATTTTTGTAGGCATAAATTTGGATGATGAGATAAAAGCTATTTTATTACTGTGTTATTTACCCAATATTTGGGAAGGTTTTGTGATGGCAGTGAGCACTTTGGTGGCTGCCAAAAGTAAGTTGAAATTCGATAATGTTGCAGCCACTCTTTTGAACGAAGATATGCGGAAAAAAAATTAGGAACCTTCATCTGGTGAGGCATTAATGGCTATAAGTATTGGTAATAGAGGTAGAAGTAAAGAAAGAGGAAAATATAATAATTGAAGGAGGTCAAAATCTAGATCACAGTCAAGAGGAAAAATAGGTGCCTATTGGTTTTGTGGCAAGCCAAGCCACACAAAGAAAAATTACTGGAATTATAAGAAGGCACAAGACACAGTCATTAAAAATCAAGCAAACACTATAGGTGAAAAGGATGATGGTGTTTTGATCTTGGCTACTAGAGAAACAACTACAGACTCTTGGGTACTTGATTCTGGAGCTTCTTTCCATGCTACTTCATGCAGGCAAGCTTTTACAAATTTCAAAGAAGGTGTTTTTGGTAAGGTTTTCTTGGTGATAATAAGGAGTGTGAAATTGTTGGTAAGGGTGATATAGTTTTAAATTTAAAAAATGGCAGTCAATGGATTTTAAAGGATGTTAGATATGTTCCTTTATTGAAAAGAAATTTAATTTTTGTAAGTCAATTAATTGCTTCTGGGCGTGATGTTAAATTCTCTTTAGAAAATTGGCAAGTAACAAAGGGGGTTTTAGTGCTTGCAAAAGGAAAGAAGTTGGGAAATATTTATATTTTAAAATTCCATGATGAAGTGGGAGCTGCCATGATAGTCATGGACAACAATTCAGAAATTTGGCATAAGAGGCTCGGTCACATGAGCAAGAAAGGGCTTGAAGTAATTCTTCAACGAGATTCAGCTTCCCAGCTTGCAATCAGTGGATTTGTAGTTTTGCGAACATTGCCTTTATGGAAAACAAAGTCAGGCCAACTTCTTGAGGACATGCCATGATCAGAAAACTGCTCCTTTGGAACTCGTTCATTTGGATGTTTTTTGGTCCCACTGAGGTAACTTCATTTGGAGGGGAAAATTACTTTGTTACTTTCTTGGATGATTGCACTAGAAAAATTTTGGATTTACATGTTGAATAAAAAATCAAAAGTTATTTCAAAATTTAAAATTTTCAAGGCTCTTGTTGAAAACCAAATAGGGCATAAAATTAAATGTCTGAAAATTGACAATGGAGGAGAGTTTTCTTCCTCGGAGTTTGATAATTTTTGTGCAGACAATGACATTCATAGAATCAAGGTGGTCCCATTCATGCCTCAGGAAAATGGAGTAGCTGAGCGATTGAATCAGACAATTTTAGAGAGAGCTTGTTGCATGCTCTCCAATGCTGGTTTGGGAAAAGATTTTTGGGTAGAGGAGTGCAATACTGTAGTGTACTTGATCAATCGTGCCCCATCATCTCATTTAGATTTTGACATTCCAGAGGAGAGATGGCTTGGGAAGAGAATTTCATATCATCATTTACGAGTGTTTGGTTGTGACGCGTTTGTGCATATTCCAAAAGAACAATGAATGAAGCTTGATTTCAAATCGAAGAGGTGCATTTTTCTAGGCTATGGAGAAGATCAATTTGGTTTTAGGCTATGGGATCCCGTTGCAAAAAATATTGTTCACAGTTGAGATGTTGTTTTCAATGGGAAAAAATTCCCAGGTTTGCATCCTTTGGACAAATCTTCTTATGAATATTTGGATGTTGATATATTTGACAATGGTTGTGTCAAGCAAAGTTATGTTTCTTTCTCATAGCCCTTAGTAATTTCTACAAATTCAAGCACCCCTATTTGTTCACAGCCATCCAATTCAAACACTCTTCCTTCTTTGTTTAATACATTGCCCTCTCAATCTTCTACGTAGCTTTTAAATGTTAATTTCTTGCCTTCTTTATTTCATCTGCATCCTTCAATGCCTTCACAGCCTCCCATAGATAATGCGCTTACCACATAAACTAATGTGCAGCCCACACAAGGTAATAACTGGCAATTTCAATCTTTGTTTGATGTGTAGCCAAATGAAACATATATGCTACCTCTATCAGTTGTATCATAGCCTCAAATTAATGATTTGCTGCCATTGCAAAACAATACGCAGTTATTAGTAACTCCATCACTGCCTCTATTGGACAAAATGTGGCTTTCAATCCTGGCAGCCCTCACTTGTCTTCACGATAGCCGTGGAAACTAGTTACAACTTTCAGCAAAACCTCAAATTTCCGGTCACTACCTTGTTTGAAAATCGCTACCTTCAATCTTTTACAACACACACAAGGTCTTCGGCAATTTCAACCTCGGTGTAGCCTTTAAACAGCTTCGCCTTTCACCAAAATGGTGCACAACCTTCAATTTTGTTTCACATGCCATCATCGCTGCCTCTGATAAAACAAATGTCATCCCTTTTAGAGCCTACTTCGTAGCCTTCCCTGACAAATTCGTAGCCTACTCTGCAAGTAGAGCATATTTTCCAAATTTGAATGAAGGAAATTGGAGTTCGCTACCACAAAATTGTTTGCTTGAATAGGGCAATATACAGAGGAAAAATATTGGTGAATAGAGCCGTGTGTAGGGAAGTATGGAAAAATAGGGCAAAGGTTATAATTTACAAAATAATAAAAAATATAGAATCAAAAGGTGTTGTGCAATCAGACAGTGGTTCTCAATTAAGGAGATCAACATGGAAAAGAAAACTACAACAAAAATATGATGATTTTGAGTTATTTTCTTCTGATAACTATGATTATGAATTGTTGCTTTGTGGTAGAGGCAGATCGGTGCCATTCAAACAAGCTACCAAAGATTTAAATTCAATATAAGGATGGAAGCAATGAATGAAGAAATGGAATCTTTGTGAAATGACTTACGCAGGATTTGGTTCCTCTTTCGCCAAATTAGAAACCTCTGAAGAATAAATGGGTGTATCATGTGAAAGAGGAAGAGGGAGGTCATCAATGTTACAGGGCCAGATTAGTTGTCAAGGGTTTTGCTAAGGAAAAAGGCATTGATTTCAATGAGATATTTTCACCAGTTGTACAGATGTTTTCAATAAAGGAACATATCTGACATCCTTTAAAATCCATTGACTGCCATTTTTTAAATTTAAAACTATATCACCCTTACCAACAATTTCACACTCCTTATTGTCACCAAGAAAAACCTTACCGAAAACACCTTCTTTGAAATTTGTGAAAGCTTGCCTACATGAAGTAGCATGGAAAGAAGCTCCAGAATTAAGTACTCAAGAGTCTGTAGTTGTTTCTCTAGTAGCCAAGATCAAAACACCATCATCCTTTTCACCTATAGTGTTTGCTTGATTTTTAATGACTGTGTCTTGTGCCTTCTTATAATTCCAGTAATTTTTCTTTGTGTGGCTCGGCTTGCCACAAAACCAATAGGCACCTGTTTTTCCTCTTGACTGTGATCTAGATTTTGACCTCCTTCAATTATTATATTTTCCTCTTTCTTTACTTCTACCTCTATTACCAATACTTATAGCCATTAATGCCTCTCACTGAGGCAGAGGCTCATATTTTTTCTCGTATATCTTCACTCAAAGAGTGTTTACCAACATCAATTTAGATTGATTTTGGTAGCTATAGAAGTGCTCATCACAACGCAACTATTGGGTAAGGAGGCATATTGTCAAACAAATAGCTTTGATCTCATCATCCAAATTTATTCCTACAAAAATTAGGTGGGTAACTAATGTATTAAATTCATTCAAATGATTAGACATAACCCCTCCTTCTCGCATTTTTAAATTATATAGTTTCTTCATAATAAATACCTTGTTGGAGGTAGAAGCCATCTCATACATTGAAGACAATTTGTCCCATAGCTCCTATGTTGTCTTCTCTGTAGAGACATTAAATAAGACATTGCTGGATAGCGACAAGAAAATTGTAGCTCTTGGTTTTTTGTCTAGCTTCTCCCATTCTTCATCTGATAGAGATCCTTTCCCTTTGGCTTTGCCAGCCAATACATTCGAAAGATCTTGCTTGATGAGAAGGGATTCCATCTGCACTTTCCATAGGCCAAAATTTTGTCCTACAAACTTTTCTATTTTCCACTTGTCTACATCTTCCATGGCATAAGTTCTTCTATTTTACCGCACCAAATTTCTCCAACTTGCTCGATACCGATTATTGAATATAATTTACAGAATTAAATGAAAAATAAATTGTAGAAAATAAAAGATTAAAATCAATCACAAAATATGAACACCAGATTTATCGTGGTTCACCATTAATTTAATGGCTACGTCCACACTCAGGGATTATCTCTTATTATCAGGTTCTGAATTAAATTACATTCAGCCAGCAGCTTATTAATAAAACAATCTCCAACCAATATTTGGAAAAATCAATTTGAAATATACAACTTCTAAATTAGCCAACACATCCCAATAGAAATATTACAAAATGAGAAAAGAATTTTGAATTAAAGGAGAAACTTGCCGGTTTGGGCTTTGCTGGTTAACATGAACATGGGAAGAGCCATGCACAACGGGTGAAGTCTCAAACCCGTGTCAGACT
This sequence comes from Sequoia sempervirens, assembly GCA_007258455.2. NCBI lineage: Eukaryota > Viridiplantae > Streptophyta > Pinopsida > Cupressales > Cupressaceae > Sequoia > Sequoia sempervirens. The sequence goes on from VDFB02361576.1 coordinate 40,125, forward strand.
GGAACACAAAACCTCGAAGTAAAACTCCACAGATGTCACAGTCGTGCCAGAAACGAGTTATGGGGCGAAATTTAAAAGGATTCTCCATAAAAAAGGGATGTTTGTGTTCGTCAAGCAAAGTAGCACAGGGCAAGTGTAACACGAAATCGAGGCACAATCAGCATTTATATACAATATTGGCTCCACATCCTTTGCATCCATTGCATTTGTAAGCATTAATTTTATCCATAAATGGAGCCCATGCTCATGGCGGCTACCGCTCAAAATCTCTTCTCAAGCTACCATGAAGGATAAGTAATGAAGAAGGGAAGTCACAGGGCTTTCTCTAGATTTTGCAAGATTAATAACCACTAACTTTCCTTATTAGACAATGCAATGTTACAAGAAGTGATTAATTTGGATGGTGATATTTGTTTCATAGCAGCTTGTTTTTCTAATCCCATAAGTTACAGTTGACTAGTAATCCATACTTCCACTATTTACGTGTGGGGTTGGCTAAACATGTGAGACTTATTCTTCTGCATGTCTATTAAAATTCCGTAACTTGTATGACCTTACATATCGTACAAAGAAGTGAATTATAATTATTTAGACAATGACATTGCCCCTATTTATTAATTTATTGAAAATAAATATATTTATTTTTAATAAATTAATAAATATAGTCAAATTTGCACTTTGATGGTTTGTTTTGTAGTAGTGTACTACCCATTGTTCTACCCATTGTTTTTATAAGTGAAAGTTTATGCTACTAACATTATGACCAATTAAAAAAAATAAAATTCTTATGAATAAAAATATGCACATTTGAAACTTTAACCATTTCAAACTTTTCCATTGCATAACAAAGAATCATTTCAATAATTCAAGGAACACTTACACATTACATAATTTCATGATGATGATATTTCTCATTTACAATTCTCAATAAGAATAGAGATACATGTTTACAACTATAGCTTCCATGAGCTCAATGATATAGATTTACAAACAAAATACAATGATCTAGATGTCCCCAATATTGGTGCATACCTCCTAGATATCCCCTTCATTGGTGCATACATTCTAGGTGTCCCCAACTGGTACTACATCCTCAAATCTTGGTCGCCAAATGTATGAGGGAGAGCACCACTCAAGTGCTTTTCCGTCAACTATGGACTTACTGCAATCCCTTGCACATCTACCTAACTGGTAAGATGGCCCTACTCTTCGATGAAGAGATTGGTTTGGTAACCTCGTAATCTTGACATCCTAAGCATAGCATTGTGCCTTACTTATTTAGTGCTACCATACATTGGTTTCCTCGCCTAGAATGCAATCACGGATCACTATGAACTGACAATGTAAATAGTGGCTACTTACACTACTTTGGCCAAAGAATTCAACACCTAGTACTTTCAGTGAGAGTCATCTATCCACCCACCCTTTAGTTCAATTTGTTATTGACCATAAACATAATGCACATTCATTCTAAGTTGATAACATAACAAAATGTTCAACAAGGTAATTCCTTTAACCATGGATTACCCTAGCCCCAAAAATATCCAAGTTTATAACAAATTGATTATCTCAGTTACACCCTTTCCCATGGATTCCTCCAACCCGAGGTGTAACCACACTAACCATACATGTACAAATACTAGTGTTTAGCTAGGTTATCCCCTTTCCCATGGATCCCAATAACTCTAGTAATAACCCTACTAACACCTTATGTTCAAATTGGCATGTTCATAAAAGCACTATAGGATAGCAACTTATTCCTTATTTCACTTCTTATGCAATATACATATAGACTAACGAAATAAGTATAGTTCTAATAGTATTTAAGCCACACATGCTTCAACATTATATAAATGTATTCCCAAAATAATAGGGTTCCACTAATTCAAGACTCAATCAAGAATCACACAAGAATATTCCATACTATGAATAACTAAGTTCATAAGAACAAGCATATCATGCATTTAAAGATTATTTCAAAACTATGAAATAACTGAGTTTATAAGAAGAAGCATATCACGCATTCTAAAAAGCAATATTTTCCAAACAAAGGCATTTATAAACAAATAACCTTTCAAACATAGATAATGGAGGAATCGAAATCAACATGCCTGAATATAAAGTTCTTGCTTGATAATGTTGCTTTCCAACCTTAGCCTTCAGAACCATGAATGCTACTTCTCCAAAGTTCAACTAATCTCCAAACTCTAGCCTTTTACCAATTCTCTCAACAATACAATTACAAAATAATAAAGCAACTCACTAACTCTCAAGCTCTCTAATTCACTTGCACAAAAAATATAGTAGAATAGCAATAGAGAAATCAAAATGAAAACTGTAACAAATGATAGATAGAGCACCTCTATATATACTAAAATTTGAGCTTCCAAAGGGTACAAAAAATAAAAAAAAATTGTGACCTTCCTACTCAGATGCAATGGCTTAACTGATTAAACTTTTAAATTGCATAGCGATGCAATGCTATAGGTTTCCTATATAGTTTGCAAGTTGACTACCCTCTCAAATCTCTGCCATCTATGCTTTGACTATGTTATATGTTATCTCATGGCTTTCCAAGGTTTGGTGTAGGTTTAAGACTTTTTCCACTCTGTTCTTCCTTCTTCATATTTTCACCCCTTCAGTCCATTTCCTTCCTTCATCCATTCCATTTCATTTCCGTTCCTTCCTTCATTCCCTTCTATATTCCAGTTTTCATCTTTATTTATTATAGTTTCTTATCCATTATATTCCACTATTTCATTTTAATACCCCTTTCACTATATTATGCGCCATGTTTAATACTATGCACTTTCAATATATAACAAAAATTTTATATTATATATATACTATTAATATATATATCACATTATATATATATATATATAATCATGTTCACATGATTATTAAATACATCAATTGCCAATTGATATATGTATATATGTTTAATACATTAACATAACTATATGTGTATATATATATATTATATTATTTCAATATCCATATTCAAACACATATATTCACCTACTCCTCTTTCGATGTATATATACAAAGTGTAAATATGTATATATATGTCACATTTGTCCAATCGACATTCTCATGCATATGGGTGGTCAATTTTCAATGTCTATATTTTTCCCCTCTTTGAGATGGTGTTACAAAGTACCATCATTTTAAAGAAGTTTAAAACAAAGCACAAAGAAGTTCGCTCTTCTTCATTGTTTTTGGATTGTTGCAATTCAATCTCTAACTGAATGAATTCTCCATTAATTCTGCTACATTCATCAAATCTTTCTTTTAGGGACTAGGCAATATTTTCCTCATTCTTCTTTCTTTCTTCAATCTCCTTAGTCAGCTTCATCACCATTGATTCCATCTCATGCTTTAGGGTAGCATTGTCTCTGGCAAGCTGTTAAACTTCTTCTAAGGAACTTGGCTCTGATACCAATTGTTGGAATGAAGCAACACTAAGCGAGGGGAGGGGGGTGAATCAGTGTTATGCAATTTTTAACTTTATTAATCTGATCTCTCAAGTGCCAATAACATTCAATCAAAAGAAATATGTATGAACATAAAACAATAAGCCACAACACCATAACACAAGGATTTTTATGTGGAAACCCTGTTAGGGGAAAAACCATGGTGGAGGTCAATCCACAATTTGAGTACTCAAATATAAGTTTTTTACAAATGGGGAATGAACTTGCAATTAGGTGCACTGCCTAGAGCTCACTGCTCAAGATCGAGAAGGCTCACTACCTTACAAAAGATTTGGATTACATCAAAAGAGTTGAACTAAGAAGGTAGCATCTACAAATGCCTGATTATAGTTTCGATTAGGCTCATAGATTGAATTCTGGACCTTCTATCTGATTCTACACTTTGCTCTGTAGTGTTTCAATTCTCTTCACAAAATCCTTTATTGCACAAGTGAAACTGTGCATAATCGCTCAATTGACCTTTTGATATTCACAACACACATTAACTTGCATCGAACACATGTCAAAATGAAATAATCGATCACTTGTATATATCTGCTACTAAGGATTTCATTGCTTCATGTCAACTTCAATAAAATAGAAAATATTTACCAACTATTGGCTCAAATGATGAACATGGGTGATCCCACAATAGTGGTTTACAATTTTTGGGCAAACTGGACACTGAAATTATTTTTTTAAACTAAATCTTCACATTCGGGCACCTATAGCGGCTAAACCATGAAGAATTTGAAGATGATGAAAAATAGAGTCTTGTCACATTTTTTCTGTAGATTCTAAAAATATTTTTTTCAAAATTTTTGGAATTAGATTGCACTTCTTTTTCTGTCTCCCACAAAAACTGGTTTTTTTCAAAAAATAGGATTTTAAAAAAGTGACGCACACCGTATAACACATAATTTTTTTCCAAGAAGGATAAAATTCTAATTATTTTGAATTTAGATTCATAACTATGATATCTAGTGCTTCCACTTGGTTAGACAGTTTTTTATTGAATATTTTTTCTTTAATCAAGTTTCAAAGTCAAACCAATTACAATTCAGACATAGCGCGACCATATAATGGATAACTTTTTTTGTATATATAGAAATTCAATTTATTTTTTTGTTGGATCAAAGACTTCAATATCTGGTGCACTCATATTTTACAATTTTTTTTGATAATCTACTATTTTTCCACATGCAAAATAGAGACCTTCATTTTTGATGAAAAACCTATGTTTAATAAAACTAGAAAAACAAATACATAATAAAACCAAAACATATTAAAATTCTATTCGTTGGATAGCTCATTCTGAGGACTACCTGATTCAAGTTGGGTTTGTGAAGATTACTCCATTTTCATCCCTAATCTGACCTCCGAAGTGCCAAAATTCAAGTTTTTTTGTGTCTCAGGGAGGGGATGAGGAATAAAGGGGGTTTGAGCGAACCCCTAGGGGTTCATTCAAGCCCTAGTTCATTCGAACCCTGGTTCATTCAAACCCCCCTTCTATAAGGCATTTTGATGGCTTTTTTGGTGGGAAAGTATTAGGAGGGTTCACCCGAACCTAGGTTCGATCGAACCAATAGGTTCGTACGAACCCCTAAAATCAATTTTTTTCCATGCATTCATGTTTTGTGAGTTTTCCTTCCTCACTTCAATTGTAAACCACTATTGTGGCTTCACCCACATTTAATGCGCATCCACCAAAGTTGGCCACAACATAGTGAGGACCCAAAACAAAATATATCTAATACAAAAATACTCCAAACAATTTTTCCTTGAACATCTGCAACATCCCACATTCACTTAGTCCGCCTTCTAGCACTGTTGAATAAAAAATCGAACAACCGGATCTCCTAACACGTACACCACTTGATGTGATGGCACAAAACTCAAGAATAAGACATTCTAGATACCCAACGACCTTCCCTAAGATCCACAATAAAAATTGATAAACTAGTAATGCAAATAGATTGACATAATCAACTTTAGTCGGATACCCTGTTCTTTACTCTCTCTCCCAGTATGGTTAGATACTGAAGTGTGGACAGGATCTATGACTTAGGTTTCCATCAATGACAACACCGGAAGCTATATGCCAACAATATTATCACATGATGAAGCATAATTAACATCAATACACACAACATGAATCCAAAAGTCATCAACTAAATCATTAGAAAATAAAGAACATACACTATCATGGAGAGTATCACTAGCATAATCATCATTGATATATAAACCTTGATATTTATAAGGTTTTCTGTATGACCGATAATATACACATTATTGATATCCTCAAGGGAAGATGTAGGAACAAAGACATAAATAATAGCGTTTGTGGATGTAAGAGGAGAACTATAATGAGATTTAAAAGGAATATGCTTGCTAAGTATCACATCACATGATGCAATATTCAATAATGTATCATAAAAAAGTAGTGTTAGCTCTTGATCATCATTTGCCACACAAGATGTAGAATCATTAAGAATTGTGTTGAAAATGAATAAATGTCATGTAAAATGGATGAAAAGGTGATAATAAGTTCTATGAAAGATGAAAGAAATAGTATGAACTAATGTATGCATAGATCAAGGAACATTATCTAGATGTGATAGAAGGAGATAATGAACTCAAGGATCCACGGATAAGATATCAGAAACTGTGAAAACACATTAGAATCCTTGATATATAAATAGACATAGGCAAAATAAATGAGTTAAATATAATCCATAACAAAAAATCTAACAATAAAACACAATCAAAAGAAGGATGGGTAATTAGGAATCTAAAAGATAACAAACAATGAACCGAATATAAATTTGTCTTGTAATGAAAGATGACAACAATCAACAATTTTAGATCTAAACACTACTAAAAACACTCATTAGAATACAAAAAATAAACAAAAAATCATTTAACAAATAAAAAAGAAGATGAAAAAAAAGGTTTTAAAATGTGTATCTTTAACCTCACAATAACAAGCCAATAGTGGCATGGTGTGATGGTTAAGTAGTTGTATTGTTATTCTTGCCATTAAGGTTCAAATCCCATTGAGGTGTTTTGTTGATAATTTATATTTGGGATGAGGTCCCCTTTTGTACCTCACTGGTTCATAGCTCCGAGGGTGAGGTCCCGTTTTTTACCTCACCAGTTCATAGGTCTCCTTTTGTACCTTTTGTACCTTTTTGTACCTCACTAATTCATAACTTGAATCAAAAGTGTTTACCCCTCTTAGGGGGGAGGACCCAGTAGTTGTGCACCCTAACTTTGTGCTTCTAATTATCCTATGTGGAAATTTCAAATCACTCCCAATTTTTTACAACTTACTTGGCAAGTCCCCTACTTATAACTAAGGTTTTAGGGCCATATCATCAAATATGATGGCACATCAGCATGCTTTTTATCAAGGTGTCCAAAAAGGCCCAAAAATAAAGTGAGACCAATACTTGTGCATTCACAACATGTTTTATTGAATGCTGATGTGGAATCACATGATTGGTTGCTTTTTAGATCAAAGGAATACATTTTGTTTAATTATGGGTAGTCACCATCAACACTAACAACTTTAAAGTCACAACTATTGATACATGCTTAGGTACTGGATCCTCTCCCCTAATAAAACAAAATCATCCTTGCAATAATAAGCATTTCCAATCCTCCTAATAAAAAAAAAACAACCTTACAATAATAAGCATGTTTCCAATCTCCTAACCAGATGCCCAGCAACAAAGAGATTTTTTATGAGAAAAATATGTAGAAAACATCGACCACCATTCTCGAACAGCTCTGTGTAACTATTACCTAGCATAACTTTAAAAATCACTACAGTCGCTAGAGAAATATATATAGGGCCCATACATATTTTTGGGAACAATTAGGGCTCCTCAGTTGTAGATGCCATTTCCTCGACTGGTAGGTTTGTTGCCACTCGCTTCTTCTTCGCTACTTCCTCCTCTTTCATCGTGACCTCTAGGAATAAGAGCATTACTGGCGACTCCTACAGCTGCAGGAAGAAGGGCACTCCCAACAACTTTACCTGCCTTACCAACCTTTTCAGAGCATGTTTGGTTTGGCTTGGCTTGTAAACTTGCATAATGCCATGTTTGGCCGGGCCAAGACTATCAACTATAACACAGTTCATGTCTAAAATTGACTCTAGAAGGAACCATCATACATCGATATTTCCACTTTGTATTCTTCTTGTTGCACCGCATGCAACTGTATTTTCCTTCCTCCATTTTAACAAGCTCCAGGCCATGTGGATGACCATTGTGGCCGAACTTCGGGGGAAGATCCATGCACAGTGGGTGAAGTCTCAAACCCGTGTCCATTCTCATGGTGGCTACCGTTCAAAATCTCTTCTCCATCTACCATGGCAGACAAGCTATGACAAAGGTATTGACATGGCTTTCTCCTAGATTTTTAAAAACTAATGGACATGACCTTTACCTTTAAGACAATGGAATGCTATTAACATGGCTTTCTCCTAGATTTTGCAAGACTTATAACCATGAACCTGCCTTAAGAAAATGGAATGGTACGAGAAGTGAGATATTTGTTTCATGGCAGCTTCTCTTTCTCATCCTATAAATCAGAGTCGACTAGTAATCCAAGCTTCCACTATTTAAGTGTGGGGTCGGCTAAACATGTGAGACTTATTCTGCTGAATGTCTATTAAAATTCCGTAATTTGGATGATGACATTGACCATTTCGGTCATTTTCTATGCATCCATCCCATTGCACATTTGACCTATTCCATGGTTGTATTCTGATTTTCAATAAATTAATAAATAGGGTCAAATATGCAGTCTGTTACGAATTCTGATTTTCAACAAATTAATAAATACGACTAAATGTATAGTCTGATGGCTTGTTTCTTGGCAGCTTTATATATGTCCTCTACTTTTTTTTTGAGATAGGGCTACAAGTTGCCTATTCCCACCTTTTTATCTTATATTCCAATCCTATTTGTATCAGCTACCTATTCATAATCTAAAAACTAAGATAATTTTTTATTCCGTTACAAGATTGTTGTTGTAATGTTGAAAATTGTTTACACACACTCATTTCCCTTCTGATTGGGAATCACTTTGATTAGGCTATATTGATCTTTATGGAATTGGAAGCATTTAGATAATGTATTTTCAATTAAAAGTGGGCATGTAATCTATTCATATCTACATTTTTTCTATACGATCAATTTTATTTTTATTTTTTATTTTTCTTATTTTAGGTCAGATCTATAATAACAAAAGTGATCTTATCACTTCTACACTCATCAAACTAGCCCCTTTTTAAAAAAAAATTCAAATCTTAATTTGAGGCTAGCTTGACCTAGTCTTATAATTGTTTTGTGTTAAATGAAGGTAGTGTTTTGTTCATCACTCTTGGTCTTGTATTTCAAAGTGTAGCCTTAGGTCATTTTAAACATCACTAGATCATTTTATCATCTCTTAGAGGCATTCTAGAGCTAACATTACTACTTGCACACATTATCATCAACATTTACCAAAGCATTTGCATTGCTCAAGCATCTAGGGCATCATGCATGTTTAAGAGTGCTTTTCTTGAACTTTTATCTAGTCATTAAATGAGTATCCTTACATGGTTTGATAGAAGGGAAGCAAATATCCCTACCTTATGTATACCAATGAGCACAAGAACTCATTTTTTACGAGAGAAAATTGAGAAGATCAAAGCAAACTAAAATTGACATTCCCAAAATTAGTATAGTTAAAATCCTAACCACATATTAAATCCATATGTCAATATTACCAATTAAAATTAACTTAGGGCTCTGCTAGGGTTTGTGTCTTTTTTGTTGTCTTTTTCCATCCTTATGTCACTCCAAGCCTTTGATGTAGGAAAGTCCTTAATATTTCTTACTTATTATTGATTTTTATCTAGTCTTTTTTATGGCTTCAAACAACTTCAACCTAGCAGCTCATGCTAGTGTTGATGGTTTGATGACTTGAAACAATGGCACCTCCAAACAACTATTCCCAAAAATTTATTATGAATTTTTTTCACAAGGTATGCACTTTGACTCTCTAGTGGATGTTGTTTTACTCATCCCTAAATTTGATAATGCATGTAAGTGGTTAGAGCATTTTGCTTTGATAGTTTATTTTATTGGGATAACTCTCCTAGAAAGCATGCTTCGTAAGTAGGTTAATAAGAATTAGGCCCCACATGCAATCATAATTGATTTTGTTTAGAAACTAATCAAAGTGTTATTTCCTTTTCACTTTGCTATGACCATTCTCAAGCATGGGTCATGCTATGTTTGTACGTCTATGTTCTAGTCTTTCAATCGCAAATGCATGATTTCATTGTCTCGGATAAAAAGATGCTTTGTGTGCTAGTTTGGCATGATTTCCTTGGCTTACCCTTTCCTTGTTGGAACATTTTAACCATCATTGTTTCTTCCCTTGGGAAAGTCACATATGTTGAGCATGATAGGTTTTATCAAGGTTTTCCACATAAATGTGTATGTGTTGAGATTGATTTGTCCAAGGATTTGAAAGAATCTATGGACATCTTCACTACACCCACCATGTGTTATAAATTAATTTTCCTAATACTTGTTTTTGGTGCCAATAAATTGAGCATAAAATTAAGGATTGTCCTTTGGTGGTCCCTCAGTGAAATCACCTCCCTAGTCTATTGAGCTTCCTTCCTTGAAAGCTAAGGTAAAATAGACTAAAGTTTCACACTACAAAAAAAAGAATGTCAACTTTGGCAACTCCAAGATTAAATCCTAGCCCACTTCGGATCACCCAACTACTAGGTTACAACTAGGATAAGTTTCAAATGCTTTTGAGAAGGGGAAAGAGGTTATCCCACTTAGTGGTGAGCCTTCCTCCAATCCAAGATTCTCTTGAATGCCACAACCAACATCTTTTTTTTCTTCTTAGTCAAAAGCTTCTATCCATTCCCCCCTCCTAATTATATTTGATGTTCTCACAACCCACCTTGGCAATTGGAAGAGGGAGATTAAATTACAAAAAAAATGAAGAATGTCAATTCCCAACACCTAGTTGGGTAGATTTTCATTAAAATAATTTTTACAAAATCGATATGAATTTCTCTCTAGAGTTGTATAGTGATGAGACATCTCTTGATTCTTATCAATGAGTTTTATCTCCTAGAATGTTTGAGGTCTTACACACCTCCCCAAGAAATATGTAGTGAGGGATGTTCATGAAACATAGATTTTTGGGACCTTATGGACTACTCTTTCACTTCTAGGGTTTTTCACCTAAAAGGAGAGAGATAGGGAAAAAAATGCTAATGTATCACTCAAATTAGGATGTATGAAATTTTGTTTAATGTAAATGGACTTAACTAAATGCAATTGACTAATCTGAATGATTAAGAATGAATGCAAAAGTGCAATTACAATTATGTTTGAAAAGAAATTGTGATATGCAAAGAACTATACAAATGAAGAAATAATAAAAAACATAAAGTATAGGGATGAATCTAAGTTCACCTGGATGAATTGTAATGATTCTGGAGTGTTCCAAATGCTGATGGAAATCACTAATTTTTTATAGTGGGACTCATTTGCCCAAGGTGGCGAATCAGTCCACCTACTGGTGAAAAAATGTCGGGATCTAGAATCTGACAAAACTCAAGTTTCCATTTCTAAGGTGGGACTCATTCGCCATAGGTGGTGAATCAGTCCTCTCCCAAATTTCTAAAAAATTAGGAGACAACCCTGCAACACCAGATCTAGAAATGTTTGCTTGTCAGGTTGCTGAAGTCAGATCTATAGAAAATGGACAAATAACTCTCTCCAAGCTTGAATATGACTCAAGTTGATTTGAAACACCTAGTTGACCTGAAAATCAATCTTCAACACCTAATAACCTATCAAAATTGCAAACAAAGGGCTGCAAACAAACATGCAATATGGGAAAAATGATTGGGGGTTAGTGAATAGGGGTTTTCCTTGGTCAAACCCCACTTTTGGTAATTAAACCCTTGAAAAGATAGTGAAATGAAAGAGAGATAAACTAATAACATGTAGGTACTATCAACTTACGTAACCCTTGATGATGCAAGTCTAAAGTAATGTCAATGGCTGCTTCAAAGTGCTTGAATTATTGATGTAAAGTGCTTGAGATATGAGATAAAATGCTTGAATGAGTGAGGAGATTATAAGAGATTATGGGAGATGTAAAATGAGGTGAAAAACACTTATTTATACAATTCTTGTGCCTTATGTAGACACGCAAAATTAACATCACATATTTAATTAAATCATATCCGCCCATCAATTAAATAAATTTAGTTTATTTGATTGATCTCCTAAAGTCTCTTCATTTAATTAAATCAAATGTATTTAATTAAATGGATAGTGCATCAATTTCCTCCCTTTTGATTTAAATAAATCCAAGCATCTAAGTCAAAAGTAAAAATAACCTAATCCCTCACTAAATTAATCTAATCCTGATTAATCTAATCTAATCACCCATCACATCCTCTAGCTTTTCCCACTTGCACACATCAATCAATTTATTGATTTATTAAATTCTACATTTTCTTCCAACTTGGCATAAAAAGAGAATATTCTCCAAGTTTGAAATCTCCCCCCAAATTGACATGTACATCTAACAAAGCATTTAAGAGCTCTTACATGTCTCTCACACAAGTCAAACTTAGCATTTAACTCTCAAATTCAAATTTGAAATCTCCCCCTCTTTGGCACATTGATCAAAATACGCTCATTCCTCAACCTTTCACATGTTGAAAAGTGGCATCTTTTCATTGGTGGATATTTAGTCCCACATCCTCCATGTTTGGCATTCTTCCATCCTTCTTGGTTATAAATAGAGGCCTCCTCTATTGTATTACTCCTCAACAAGTTACACAACTTGATACACACTCATTATCTTGCATCTTCATATCTTGAGCTTATCAAAAAGGGGTTGGGAAAGGGCTACTTTTCATATCAAAGTAGCACCAATCCCCCTATGGGATGATGCTTGAGTAGTTTAGGAATATATTTTATGCTTATGTTGCTTATGATTTTATGTTAGTTTGATAATGTCATTATTTTCTTTACATTTGCTCAACAATTTCATGGGGAGGGATTTTATCTCATTTGTTCAAAATTGATAGATTTAACTCATATTTGTCAATCTTTGATGAATGTAGATATTGTCGCTCACATTTTTGCGCCCACCATGGTTATCTTGTTGCAAGTTTTTAACATTTTGTCTACAGATTTTCAAATGTTTTGTTTGCAAGTTGTTTGAAAATTACAAGAAATATGGGTATGCACTGATTTCGCATCAATTTTGCTTTGCATGTTCCCATTTTAAATATGATATTTTTCATTTTTTCATACATAGATTGTATGGTGTATTCATTTCTCTATGAGTTCCCCATAAAATTTCATGCCTACATAGGTTTCTGACTTGTCTCTCGAATACATGAGCTTAATCATGGTTTATCTCTATATGCCTCTAATAAAAATACGCCTGAGAAAAATATAGTCTTCTGCTTGTGGGATTGACTTACATCCTCTTCCAACACTGGGAGGACACTGGTCAAAAGTCGGTGGTCACTAGCTGTACACCTGTGAGTTACATTAGTTATCCTTTTGGCACAGGTCATGCAATCATTCTATCGCTGGTCAGTTCACATTGGTGATGTCCCAAAAGGTTCTCTTCCTTCCTACTAGCGCAGGGCCAGGAGATTTAAATCTATTAGATTGATGGGGGCTCTTTAGATTACCAAATTCACTAGGGTATTGAACTCTTATTCGCATCCTAAGTGATGTATCATAGACATTTTGTGGTAAGGAGTTAGTATTGTTTCCTTCTAGTAGTAGGGGCATAATTTTTCTTAGCCTTTCTGGCCTTTATGAAGGAGGCTTTGTAGAAGAACTAGATATCAATATGGAAGACTTCAAGACATTATTTTTATCATTTAGATGTGTAAAAACTTAGAGTTTCTTCTTTCTCTTGCAGAGAGGATTTTCTTTAATAGTATATGCCTTGTTTAAGTTCTGATTATCCATCTCCAATGTTCTAATATTTTTTTAGCTCCTTTATAACCTCCTCTGCAGCTTTACCACCATCATGAAAAGATACTCGAGCTTTGGGGTTGTTTTAGGTGTTTAGCATTGATTAATCTTTGAATGGTAACTGTCAGTCATCTGGGTTTCTATTGTAGCTAGAGTTAAAGGTGAAGGGATGACAATAGAAGAAGAGGACAAAGCAAACATTGACTTTGCAATGCAAGTATTTTCTATTGATAGCGAGCAATATGTGTTCAAAAATTCTTGTTCTCCTTTTGTACTTCAAGCAACAGCTTTAACTATTCAGTCTGAGATTCAAGATGTTGAATGAATGGTGCATCATGCGGTTTGACAGATAGAACATATTCTGTCACTGTTTGGACAATCTGACTCTTCTCTAACAGGGCCATTGAGGAATTAATATTGGAGAAATATCAAATCTCAAAGAAAAAATTTAAGCACACATTCACCTCACATCTATCAATGCATTTTGAGTTCAATATAAACTATAGAATCCTTAGCCAGATATCTTGGCTTGTGAAGGTGATTTTAAGGGAAAAATGTGGATGTTTGACTACAAATGAAAAGGTGTATTCAATGCATATCTTCTACAACAATGGTGTGGACATATCACTGAGGCTTCAATTCAATCATAAGGAGTAAAATGTAGATTTAGCATTTATCTTGCAGGGTTAGTTTTTCATAGTTGGTACACACAAACAAGAGAGTTGTGCGCCACCCCAGAAAGTCACTTCCATTTGGTCAATGAAGGGTTACGTAGGCATTATTAAAATTTTGGATCTTGGGTTGACCTCAGGCTACTCTTTGATGATAGAGTATGTGCCTGCCAAGGAAGGTTTGCATCAAGAAACAATAGGTACTTCTCTATTGTTTTTTTTTATTATCTTCTGACGTGGACAAGAGACACTAGATTTCAGTTTTTATTTTATTTTTAAGATATATGCAGACTGGAAGTACTTGTAATAAACAAGGTGGAAAGCATCGAGAAAAGTGGACATACATTAAATAAAATTTGGTTTTTGTTCATATGAAAATTTTGTGGGGGTGTAATAGTTATCACATTGAATTCCACTTAAGAGCTATAAGGTATATTTGAAGTGATGATTTTTCATGAATTTTGATGTTCTGTGAATTTGAAGGCTCTCTTTTGGAAAAAGACAAGAATTTAGGACCAAAACACAAATTTTGTCAAAGTAGCTAATCATTCAATCTTGAAGGAAGAAAATATTGTACTAAGATTGGGTCCAAGTATCATTTACACACCCACAAGAAAGGAGATAGTAAGGCTAAAAAAATTTCTTTGCAAGTTTGACATGAAGGTTGTAGCTTATCAAAAAGGTAGGAAACTCATTGAATCTTCGGATTTTTTGCACACAATGAAGGTTGACATTGGAATGAAACATTGGAATTGAGTGAAAGAAAGATTGGAGTTGAAGGAAAACGAGCATTGAAACTTGAAACTCATAAAGCATTTTTTAATGCTTAGAGCCTCTATTTTATGCCTTAATTTTCTGTTTTAGACTAACTCATTTCTTTTTAGGCTCTAAAATGAACATTACCAAAGCTTTCAATTTTTTGCAACAAAGAGGCTAAAATTGAACCTTAGACACCTACTAGATCTGGATTTGGTTAAAAAATTGAACAAATCAACTTCACATTCAGCTTGGTATTTTAAAATGAACTCATCATTGCTTTAAGGCTAAAAGGAACAAGTGTTTGAATTGAGTGATTTTGTCTTTGGTGCATTTTGAGTGCATATCCTCTCCCCTTGCGCTTTGTACGATCTAGGGTGCAAGAGAAACACTCAAAATACATTTTATTGCTTTGAGTCACCTTTAAGAGAGGGCTTCCTATGAGACACACCTCACAACAGGAAACTCATAGGCAAGTTCTTACAAGCACGTTTATCGACTAGCTATAGCAAAGGGTGTGAAATTGTGAGAAATTAGCACCAATCCATGCCAACAACAGACTTCACCAAATCCCATGCCTTAAATGGAATGGGAACGATTGAAGAGCCTTAAGTGGCCAAGCAGGTGAGTGTTGGTTCCGATGTTCATGGTTTGTTGTCATTAGGAACCTTGTTTGTAGTAACCAACCAGTCCATCCAACGAGTTTATCAAAGTGGTGCATTGGAACTTAGATTCCAAGAAGTTACTTGCCATGTCCGATCTTGGTTAAAATATAGAGGTTAAGACTTCATTCTTAACATACCTTTATATTTTTTCCTTGGTTGCATGTAAAATCATCTCTTCTACTATGAAGGGCATGAGGCAAGCCCACCAAGAAAAGCATACCAATTGAGCTAGGATGTTATATTGCTTGTGAGTCAGTTTGAAAACACAATGTTTGGATCCAAAACATTGAGACAAACATTAAACAAATCATCAGAATTTCAAACTCTTTGAGAGGAACAAATACCTTTGAAAAGTCCTCATGTTATTGCTTGTCCCTAGGGGTTCTTATCCCTAGAAGGCTTCTAAGCACTAAGACCTATATCTCAATTTGTTCATTTCAAAGTCAACAATAGGAAATTGTTCTCTTGAAACCTTGTTTTTCACATAATAGACCTTGTGGAATGAAAATGGAATTAAGACATAAACATTCAGTTTGAAAACTATGCAAGAAGTCTGTTTTTGTTAAAAGCAAGTCATTAACCAAGATTAACTCAAATTGAACCCCACACATGTGCTTGTTTATCTTTTTATCATCTTTTGAGCAAAAATTGGTCTTTTGGTTTGAACTACTCTTAGAGAAAAGCATGTTCTTCAATATATTGGTCTAGTAAACAAGGTCTCTCTAAGCCTCTTACGATCAAAATCAAAACATTCATCCATCTCCCAAACATCAAAATCAAAATCACCTCACAAACAATTCTTGAAAATCTTGAAAAAATTCCCTCATGCTAAATTTTAGGCAAATCATTTGAACCAAATCAAAATCATTTCATTTGATTAGATGTGTGTAGATGAATCCTTCTCCACATATTTAGTCAAATTATCAATCCTTGTGAACAAGTCTATCCCTTGATAACATCCAACATCTTGTGGTTTATGAGTTCACTATCCAAAATCCAAAATCAAATCGAATCAAAATCATCTTGTTTGGTTAGGGGTGTTTAGATGAATCCTTCTTCTCACACTTAGTCAAATTAGCATCGTGTGGACAAATTTACTATAGGACAACATCAGAGTTTATGAGTTCACTATCTAAATCAAATCAAACCAATCCCAAATCAAATCAAACATCAATCTAAGTCCTAAAGTTTAGTATCCTCTTCAAGGTTTCCTAAGAGTTCCAATCATTCACCAATCATGCATCTTTCATATCTCATCACCACCCTTTTGATCCTTAAAATCTTAGACTTTCTTTTTTGTACCTAGAGTTTGGATCAACCCAAAGAATTAGAGGTTCACCTCCCACATTCTTGAAAACTGATCCTTATTTTATGGTTCAAACTAGACCTCAACACAATAGGAACATGGAATATAAACTTGCTCCATACATCATGAGTAATCCAAATCAATTGAACTTTCAAAGCCTTACAATGCCGATTGATTATCAAAGCTCACATTTATAGAATCTGTATAGGGGATCATTATCTCCTACATACCTCAATGGTACAACAAATGTGAGTATTCCCATTCAAAAGTTTGGAACACCTTTCTCGATAGTAGATTTAAATCAAATTCCAAACCTACAAGTCTATCAACCAGACAATCAATGCATGAGCCTTCAAATGAATAACATCATCCCATCAAATCCCTACATGCTAAATGTGAATGTACCCAGTACAACTTTACCAAACATGAACATTTTGAATCCAAACTTGGAAAAAATTGGGATAAATGTGTTTCTGAATCACACAAATGTTGTTCAAAGTCCAAACACAATGATAACAACTCCATGTATTGATCCAAGTCAAGGTAACAACATGCAAAATCAAAGTTACCTAAATCAAGGCAATAATGTTCAAATTCAACCTATCATGCCAAATCTGAGTGTCATCCCAAATCAGAACATTGTCCAAAATCAAACACCACAAGTACACACTCCAAATCTTCTTAAACAAAAGCCAAATCAACTATATCAAGGGTTCCAAGATCAAATCAAGACCAAGTTTTACTAGAACAAATTGCTTCACTAGAAAAACTAATTGAAGCCTTGAAACAAGAGACATTTTTACTCCAAAATCAATGTACTCTACCATTGATTGAACCATGTCATCAAAGCATTGAGTTGTGTTCACAATCACATCAATTGTAATGATATCTCCAATGTCAAGAAGTCAGATATCAATATCAACCACATAAAAAAATCCAACCCCCACATCTTGAAGATCAATCACAACATCTCAAAGATCAATCACTAGAAGGTCAATTCAAAGCACAAATATCACAAGGTAACAAGCGAAAATACACACCACTTGGGAGACCAATCAAATCAGTCATGCAACAATTGGTACAAGAAAATCTCATCAAAATCCCCATTTATGCAAACTATCAAGAACCAGACATAAAATCGCCAGGGCATAACGAGAAGCACCTTTGTGATTATCATAGAATAAAGGGACACAAAACATTAGATTGTGTTCGACTAAAAAAACTCATCCAAGACCTGATTGATCAAAAGATAATAACTATTGGGGACAATGATAGCATTGAAAATCTCTCCACCACAACTATTGAGAACAAGGATCAAGATCAATCCATCACTGAGCACCTTGAAGCTGTGTCTACTTCATCCAATGATCAAATTGACATATATCAAGAGTCACTTTTCGATCATGATCAAGATCCACCAACAATACCCAACAATGATCCAATTCAAGAAATGTCAACATCACTTCACCCTATGGTTGAAGACATTCACAATCTCTCTGCCATGATTGTTGAAAGCAATGTTCAAGATCTCTCCATTAATCAACACATCAAAGATGTTTCTACCCCATCTGATGATCAACTCACGATACATCAAGAGCCACTTTTTAGTGATCTATTTCAAGGACTGTTAGAAGTATTTGATCCCATTGACATAATCCATGACCCATTGACCAATGATCATATTGAAAATGTCTCTACATCACCTTATGAGTTAGAGGACATATCTCAAAAATTTATTCCAAAGCATGATCAAAATCTTTCACCAAGGTCTAGCAATGGTCCTTTCCAAGACATGTTGACCCCCTTTGACCTCATGGTTATTGTGAACCTTAAATTAGCCTTACTTCAAACAATGACCATAGTTAGTTGTTAATCCATTCAAAATAATCCAATCTAAGATTCCTATGAAATACTTGACTATGCTAAAATATGCAAACTAAGTAGAACAAAAACCACTAAATTGTAAGCATATAAAAATATAATCAAAACTTTATCTCATAGTGGATTAGTACTTCTATGGAAAGAAACCCTTTCCCAATCCTTTGCTAAGCTCCATGATATCTTGATGATCAAGATGATGAATTGTGGAGTTGAAAAAATTAGCTCTCCATTGAAGAGAGTAACTTTGCATGAGGGTGTAGATCAAGTTGTGTAGAAAGATCTAAATATTGTGGAGGATTTGTTGAAGAATGAAGCCTCCTATTTATAAAATGTCAAATGCTAAGAGTGCTCAAAATAGAGCAATGTGGGATAAAGATTTGGCCAATGAGATGAAGCCACTTGTCACCTTGTGATAGGTTGAGGAATGTGCAAGTTTTGGTCAATGTGCCAAAGAGGGGGAGATTCAAATTTGAATTTGAGAGTTAAATGCTAAGTTTGAACTTTGCAGGAGACATGTAAGAGCCATGTAAGAGCCATGTAAGAGCTCATAAATGTTTTGTTGGATGTACATGTCAACTTGTTTTTGAATTCAAATTTGAGGGAATATTCCTCAAAGATGCCATGTTGATGGAAAATAATGAAATAATAAATTAATAAATTGATTTATTTGTGCAAGTGGGAAAAGCTAGAGGATGTGATGGGTGGTTAGATTAGGTTAATTAGGATTAGATTAACTTAGATGATGATTAGATGCTTTGACCCATTTGATTTAGATATTTGGATTTAAATTAAATCAAAGGGAGATGAAAGGTGATATTATATTTAATTAAATAAAGGTTGGATTTATTTAATTAAAAGGATGATGATAGGCTTAAATTAAATAAAGTTAATTTATTTAATTTAAATTAATGACCTTTGAGATTGAATTAAATGAACCTGATGTGAGATGGATGAGATGGATGATATGATATGCTATTGATTATGCAAATGTATGATTTAATGAGATTTCTTAGACTAACAGATCTATATTATGATGATGGTTTGTGGATGTAGGATGGATGCAATGATGATGATGATTAACTGATCATGACATGATGTTAGCGCAGAGAGAAGAAAGAAGAAATGAGATGATGACAAGAGGATCCCACAAGCCCATGTTCTGACTAGACTTTATTAGAGATGATGATGATGATGATGATGAATGATGATTTGCTTATCAAGGATTGAGATTTTAAAAGGGGCTACTTACCTTATGTTTGATAACAAACATAAGCACGATGCATCAAGGTATAAATAACTAGGATGGCGTTGTACCTAGTGCAATGAAATTTGATTCGACAAACAGATAGGAGTATTATTGTTCACACTTGACATATGAAAACCTTGCTAGGACATACCTAACAAAGCAAGGATTCGCCAAGTTATATTACAAGAATGTCCAAAAAGCACAGCAGACAAAAGGATAATGATTGTTGCCCCATTCCTATCTCTCTAAATCCCTTGTTTAGATATCATTGAGATGTCCTTGGAATGAGCGCAATAAGATAAATCAAAAGAAAAGATCAAGTATGAAAACAAGTCAATGTTCTTCATATCTCTAGCCAAAGGGATTTGTTTTGATAGGATAAGAATCCGAGGTGATATCCAAAATGATGTCCATTGTTGGAATGATATATCCTAGGACATGCATTGTATAGAATGATGATGGGTTGATAAGTTGATTGATAGGTTGTTGATATAAAGTTGATTGACATGTTTGCGAATGATCAAGAGTTTGATTTTGCGTTTAATGGTTTGTTGCTTCAATTTTTATTTTACATTTGAAGTTTGCTTTTGTTTTTGATAAAAGGGGGATAAACGGGTTTTACAGGGACTCGAAACCACAAACGGGTTTTACATTTGAAGTTTGCTTTTGTTGATTGTTGTGATTTTTCCTATTTATTTTTCCAAAGGATGAAGATGACGATCAGTTTATTATGGATGATTGATTATGGTTGGTGAAAGCGAGATGGGGATGGATGGATTTTTCCAAATATTTGGATGTTTTTGACATTTTTGGAATGTTTTGATGTTGTTTTTCGTATTTTTTGAGATTTTTACAAATGTTTTGATTTTCGAATTTTGTGATGTTTTGGGATTTTTCTAAGATTTTATGAATGTTTTTGGATTTTGCTGTGGTTTTGGATTTTTTTATTTTTTTGGATTTTGATGTCTTGGGGGCTGATCAAAGATTTAGTCTTGCCTATGTTTAAGCTCAAAGACTATGTAGTTCAAATGGAATGTTTTTGATTTGTTTTATGTTTTATGAATGTTTTTGGATTTTTTGATGTTTTGGATATTTTTGGATTTTTTGCACGATTTTGAAAATTTGGATATGGACATGTGTGATGATATCGGTTCTCTATTTTGGGATTTTGTTGAAATCCAAGCTAAGGTTGATTGATCCGATCAATGGATTGATGATGATAACATTGTTGAGGATGCACAACAATGCAATGATAGTGTTACACAACACAAGGATTGGGATGTTGATGGGATTGATGATGACAACATTGTTGAGGATGCACAACAATGCAAGAATTGATTGATCATTATTGATGATGATAACATTGTTGACGATGCACAACAATGCAAGGATAGTGTTTAAGCAACACAATGATCGGGAAGGATATCCCAAGATGATGATTTTTTTATTGGATTTGATTGATCATGATTGATGAAGCTTGATTTGGAACAAAATTGTTTTGAATGATTTGATGTGACATTTGAAGTGCAACTTAGATGTAACTGATAGTGATTACCTGGATTGATGTTTGATGAAAGATGAAGACTGATAAG
This sequence comes from Sequoia sempervirens, assembly GCA_007258455.2. Classification (NCBI taxonomy): domain Eukaryota; kingdom Viridiplantae; phylum Streptophyta; class Pinopsida; order Cupressales; family Cupressaceae; genus Sequoia; species Sequoia sempervirens. The sequence continues at coordinate 61,764 of VDFB02361576.1, forward strand.
GAATGTCTTCTCATCAAAATATGCCATGGGCTAGTGATTCAGATTTTGGATTACAGATGCTTGACCAATTTTGATTTCACATTTGTCAATATTTGTATCACCATATAAGTTGGAGGATATAGATCAATATTTGTTCCTAAAGAAAGATGTAAATATCTGCCCCCAATGTCTAGCAATGTATGGAATTCAATGGGTGGATGCTTAGAAAAGTGTATGGATGGATGGATATGGAAAGCATGCAAAGGATGGCAAGGATTATCTTGTGATAAGATAAGGTGTTTGAATGGAGGAATGCTCATTGGATAATGCTTCATGGCTTAGATAACACTGGGTAGGATAAGATCAATGAAAATGACCCAAGTCAAGATGTTTATCGTAAATAAGCGTAAAGTGTGCCCCAAACTTTCATCAAGATCAAGATAACTCAGATGATGGATGTAGATGGATAAAAATGGATTGGATATATGATTCATGGATAAGTGGATTTATTATGGATAAGATGGATGGAATGTTGGCTTTATTATGGATGGGATAAGATGCTTTCACTTGAAGTGGTGCACGTAGATGCTCGATTCTACACATGATGCCTGTTTGCCAGGTTTTCATCATGGTCTTGCCCAAAGCGCCACCCATGCAGTTTTCACTAGAGGATGATTTTTATCTTTACTATTTTCAATCCTTTTTCTAATTTTTTTAGATATTTTTTCTTTTTTGCTTTTTTTTTGGTTTTTCATATATTTTTGTTTTTTGAAAGATTTTAAGCTCATGTTGAATCATCTAGTAGTGTCGATGTAGATTCTTCTGTCATTATGTGCCATCAATAGCCTACTTGAAGAAGTTTCTTTGCTAAAGATACGTGCACTTGAATACAACTTTTGAGATTCTTGATTTGCTTCATCGATACGAGTTAACTTTGTCTTTGTGCGCACATCATGATAGCGTGCCTTCAGAATCCTTATGATGAAGGGTAGTTGCCAATACATGGTCAATTTGAGAATTGGATATCATGCATGGAGGATTGGATGGAGTGTGTTTAGGGATAAAAGATGGATTGGTTGACAGCTTGGAATCTTTGACTCTCCAAACTTAGGAAGATGAGCAATGATGGGTGGATATGAAAGTATGCATGGAATTAGGACCAACTGCTTGATACACTTTGTACGTTGCTTGAAAAGCCTCCTTTTTCTTTTGTAGGCATCTTTGATGGATACTTTTCCCTTTTTTATTTTTCCCCATAGTTTCTTTGACTGATGGAGTTTGATAAGAATGATATTTCTTTGTATTCTTTGGTATCCATTTGTATTTGATTTGTCCATCATGATTTGCTTCTTTTGCTTTGATAATGTTCTTTGTGTTTTGATTCAAATCTTTCTTTTGATGTTGGTCCCAATTCATGGATGGGGTGATGGGTGGAAGAAGATTCATGATGTGACTGGTTGTAGTATTGGCATCAGTTGCATCATAAGGATTCTTCATGCTCCCTATGTTGACATTTACTTGAGACAAAGTTGCCCCCAGTATGGTGGAAGTATTACCTTCATGCTTTGATTTTGCTTGTTTTGAGATCTCTTATTTAGAATGCATTCTCTGATCAATGATCATTGTAGATGACATTATTTCCATTTGTTGTTCTACTAACTCTGGAATATCTTGTTCTATATGATTTGTTCCCTTGAGTTGATAATGTTGGATATCTTTATTTATGAGGTCCTCAATTTGAACTTGGGATTTATATCTGATACTGCTGTTGACAGCTTGGTTTGACTGTAGGAATCAGTAACCTGCCCTTTTTGCATAATAATGCCAGGATTAAAGGAATCGTATTATGAATGAAGATCATCTACACGTCCATCCATAGAAAGCATCTCATGGGTAGATGGAGGAGAATGTGCTATATGGATGTGATCATAATTTGTGACATCTTGTATAGATAAGAGAGTTTCCATTAGATCATTTTAGTATCTTGGATATACAAATTCTCGATCTTGAATGATTTTGGAATTGCATTTGACATGCTTTGGATCAAGTTCTTGACATGGGTCAGTTTTAAAGGACGAATTGCTTACAAAGGGTTCTTGGATGTCATCATTAGACATGGTAAGTGGTTCTATATCCTCAAGTGTCGAGTTCAGGGTTCCTTCATTATTTGTAACCATGAGGTCAAAGGGGCTCAAAATGTCTTGGAAAGGACCACTGCTAGACTTTGGTGAAAGATGTTGATCATACTTTGGCATAAATTCTTGAGATATGTCCTTTAACTCATAAGGCAATGTAGAGACATTTTCAATATGATCATTGGTCAATGGATAACGCATTATGTCGATAGGATCAAATAATCCTAATACTCCTTGAAATAGATCACTAAAAACTGGCTCTTGATGTATGGTGAGTTGATCATTGGATGGGGTAAGAAAATCTTCAATATGCTCCTTAATTGAGAGATCTTGAACATTGTTTTCAACAATTGTGGTAGAGAAATTTTCAATGCCTTCAATCATAGGGTCAAGTGATGTTGACATTTCTTGAATTGGATCATTGTCAGATATTGTTGAAGGATTCTTATCATGATCAAAAAGTGACTCTTGATGTATGTTGATTTGATCATTGGAGGAGGTGGAAACATCTTCAAGGTGTTCATCGATGGAGAGATCTTGATCATGTGATTTTTGATTTGGATCGATACATGGAGTCATTAACATTGTGTTGGGATTTTGAACAACATTTTCTTGTTGGGCTTGGTATTGGGCTTTAGCTTGCTCTTGCACTTGAGCTTGGGCTTGTGCTTGTTGGGCTTGTAGTGTGGCTTGGGTAACTTGAGCAGCTTGTGCAGCTTGCTGAGCAGCTAGTCGTGCAACTTGTCAGTTTTGGTTTTGTTGGTATGCCTTCTGATAAGTAGCCTGTTGAGTAGCTTGAAATGTAATGCTATATTGGCTTGATGTGTTTGGTTTGGGTGGGGGTGGTGGTGGATTTAGAATTGTGTTGGATGTAGTGACAAGTGGTTGAGACACACTTGGAGCGATCATGGTAGTGAGGGGTTGAGATATGATGGGTGTGATAGGGGTGGTTGGAGTGATTGAGGTGATAGGAATGGTCAGAATGACTAAGGTGATAGATCCTTGGGAGACCATATTTTTATTTGTCAGGATTGATATTTTCATTTGGTTAGATACCATCTGTTGGTGCGATGTCGATGGTATATTAAAAGGATTTGATGTGATGGTTTGATTGGTGTTAGGTGGATTGATTTGGATGGAGTGATTGGTGCTAGGTAAAGGGGGAAGCCCTAAACCAAGGAATGATTTTGATATGGGTAATGGTGGTGGAGATGTCTCTTGGCGCAATGACTCAACTATTTTGGTAAGTGTAGCAATTTGATCTCACCAAATTTGATCTTGATTTCGATCTTGACTCCCTTGATATAGTTGATTTGGTTTTTGTTCAAGAAAATTTGGGATGCATACTTGTGGTTTTTGAATGGGATCAGGGACAAATTGATTTTGAACAATGTTTAGATTTGGCATGATAGGTTGAAATTGAACATTTTTGGTGTTGGGAATCACATTGTCTTGATTTAGGTAACTTTGATTTTGCATGGTGTTACCTTGACTTGGATTAATACATGGAGTTGTTAATATCTTGTTTGGACTTTGAACAACATTTGTATGATTCGAAAACATATCCATCCCAAATTTTTCTACATTCATGTTTGGTAATCTTGTACTTGGTATATTCACTTTTGGCATGTATGGATTTGGTGGGATGATGTTGGTCGTTTGAAGACTCATTTATTGATTGTTTGGTGGATAGAATTGTAAGTTTGGACTTTGATTTAAATCTACCATCGGAAAAGGTGTTCCAAGATTTAGATTGGGTAGACTCACATTTGCTATACCATTGAGGTTTGTAGGAGATAATGATCCCATGTATGGATTGTATAAATGTGAGTTTTGAAAATCAATTGGCATTGTAAGGCTTTGATAGTTTGGTTGACTTGGATTACATATGATGTATGGATCAAGTTTATAATCCATATTCTTCTTGTGTTTTGACCTTGTTGTAAAAGTGGCCTCTAAGGTTCTTAGGACTAATGACGAGATGAGGGAGGAAAGGGGTAAATGATATGAGTGTTGAACGTTTAGGGACATTGTATCAATGCTAGACTTAGGACTTGATTTTGATTGTTTGATTTGGATAATGAACTTGTAAAACCTAAGATGTTGGATGTGATCTTAGGATAAACTTCTTCCAAGGATTTCTAATTAAATGTATGAGAAAAGATTCATTCCCATACACCTAACTAAATAAGGTGATTTTGATTTTGATGATTTACTTAAGTCTAGAGTGATGTTTTCAAATCTCTAGATTTGTTTGTGGGATGGATTTTGATAGATGTTTGGATGAATGAAGTGTTTGATTTTGATCCTAAGATACTTAGAGAGACTTTGTTTACTAGGCCAAGATATCGAAGAACATGCTTTTCTCTAAGAGTATTTCAAACCAAGAGACCAATGTTTGCTCGAAAGACGATAAAAAGATAAACAAGCACATGTGTGCAGTTCAATTTGAGTTAATCTTGGTTCATTACTTTCTTTTACCACAAACACACTTCTTGCTTAGTTTTCAAACTAAATTTATGTCTTAATTCTTTTCCATTCCACAAGGTCGATTATTTGAAAATCAAGGTTTCAAGAGCATAGTTTCCTATTGTTGACTTTGCAATGAACAAATCAAGATATAGGTCCTAGTGTTTAGAAGCCTTCTAGGGATAAGAACCCCTAGGGACAAGCAGTAACAAGTGGACTTTTCAAAGGTATTTGTTCCTTACAAAGGGTTTGAAATTTTGATGATTCATTGAGTGTTGGTTTCAATAATTTAGATACAAGCACCATTTTTTCAAACTGACTCACAAGCAATATAACATCATAGCTCAATTGGTACATATTTCTTGGTGGGCTTGCCTCATGCCCTTCGTAGTAGAAGAGATGATTTTACATGCAACCAAGGAAAAAATATAAAGGTATGTTAAGAATGAAGTATTAACCTCTATATTTTAACCAAGATTGGACATGGAAAGTAACTTGTGGGAATCTAAGTTCCAGTGCACCACTTTGATAAAGTCGTTGGATGGACTAGTTGGCTACTACAAACAAGGGTTCTATTTCAAACTTTTTGTTCGTGGAGATTGACCCATATAGCAAGAGTCCCTTTTTACATCCATCTCGTCTAAGTTAACCACATGATACTGGCATTTACTCCAATACCCACATTTATATCCCAGCTAAAAATACTCTCGAGTTCAGAGTGTTACCGGTTGAGTCGTTCCATTGGGTGAGTACTTTTTCCCCAAGGCAGGCCCTCTAAGATAGACAAAAGCAAGCAAACATACTCATAGTCTGATCAACCTTCATTTAGGAACAAGGGGAGAACATATGCAATAGGTTTACTCACACTCACAAAGTGTTTTGTTCAATTTTAAACCCGAAATGAAGTGTGTGGGTAATTAATTTACATAGTTTCATGTCACCAAAAGCCTTTTGATTCTCAAGATCTCCATGAGGCACGAGAGAAGTGCATATGCCTTTTGATGATATTACTTTGTGTAAATAATTACAAAACAATAAAGATACACATTCATTTTATCCTTCAAAGCAATGATTCAATTTGTTTTAAGGACCAAAGGAAAGGTGAGGATTTGATTGTTCAATTTGTTAATCCAAAATTGTAAAACTAGTGAGTTTGACTAAGTTCTTTTTAAGCCCCTTTGTCATGAAAATAGAAATGTTCCTTTTAAGAGCCGAAAAGAGGTGTGAGTTGATTTAATATGGAAAACTAAAGCGTGAAATGGAAGCTCTAGATTATTGCAACAAGCATTAAAAAATGCTTTTGTCAATTCCAAATTTTCATGCTTAATTCTCTGACTCCAATCTACTTGTGTCCTTTGATTCCAATGTGAGAGAAAAATTACCATCCTCCCCCAATGCCAACCTACAAATGTTTCAAAACAATCACAAACAAGAAGTATGATAATCAATGATAACAATATGATAAAATACAATTTCAAACAAAAAAAAACATTAAGCTTGTCAAAACAAGAAAATGATCCTGTGAAGAATAAAGAAATAAAAATAAAAGTAAAAATCACAATAAGCATTAAAAAATGCTTTTGTAAATTTTAAATTTGATGTTTAATTCTTTGACTTCAATCTTTCTTTTTCTTTGCTTGACTCTAATGCTCGATTTCATTGTCAACCTATAAACAGCACAAAGTTATTAGAAATAAGAAGTACGATATTTCAATGATATAATGAATACAATTTCAAACATAATGAATGCATTCATAAGGAATCAATAATCAAATAAAGAGAAGGTTGTCCTTTGGGGATTCTTGGTGCAGATGTTATGTTGATTCCTTAAAAAATTTGATAATAACTTCAGTCCATGATAAAGCTTTCTTGTATACCACACCTCCTCAAGTCATAAAAGCCATAGGAAAAGTCAACATCTAAAAATAAACAAACCAGAACTCCTCTGACAGTCCACTGACTTAGTCTTTTTGTATTTCCTTCAATTTTAAAAGAAAAATCTCTGGGAAGATGACTTGGCTCCTTGCCTTTACTGTGCCATTGTTGGTGCCATAAATAGAGAGGTATTTTGAAACCAAAATCAAATCACATACCCAAGGTTGCTAGGCAAGAGTCCTCCCAAAATGGATGCATCTAATTGATTGATAACATCTCTATTCACTCCATGTAGCATGAAAAGGTAGCGCAATGAATGCAGATAGGTAGATGAAGCACGCTATTGAAAGACATTAATGGAACATCCTCAAAGAAATTTGGGTACAAAACTTATTGTAGGCATTGACAGCGAAGAAAGGCGTTCAGTTTGTGAGTTTGAGTTAGTGGAGGACCAAGTTTAAAAATTGCTAAGAGAGGAATTGAGGAAAGCGTTGAGCGAATTTGATAGAGAAAATAGTCACCAAAAAATTCATGGGCTATGAAAAATGTAAGGCATGCTTGGTAAAGATAGACGCCTATCCAATGCAGATCTACACCAGAAAAAAAAGTTTAAGTCAGGCTGCTCAATCAACTGTTCATGGTCTATAGAAAGAAAAACATCTGCCAATCATCAAATAAATGTAAATATCTTCCTTCACTTCATGTAATACTTCACCTACTCTCCAATCTAGCAAGCAACAGCCTGAAAGTGAAGTTTTTACAAGGGCATTAGAAAATGTATATTAAATTGAAAACTACAGTCTAGATCATGATATGACAAAATGTCTCTATAAAAAACTGTAATCATGCCAAAATATGCACAACACGCATTCATTGAAGAGACTTAATTTTCAAGAAAATGTGTTTGATATGTCATAAAGCCATGCCTAAATGTTTATTTCAAAATATCTTTAAAATTAAATGTGAATGGTAGGTGAATAAGGACAACACAAAAGTCATTTGAAATTTTTTCAAAGTAAATGCAAATGTCAGGTGTAAAGTTGAAGAAATGCATGAATGAGGCATCTTTTAGAAGTTTTTGAAGCTGATGCAACTAGTAGGCAAAAAAAAAGCCTCACCCAATGTCCTTCAAGAAACTTTCAAATTGATGGGGTTAGTAGGTAAAAAGCCGAATTCCACAGATTTTAGCAAGAATGCAATAATTACAAAATCTCTAACCAACGTCGTCTCAGTTTGTGCAATGTAGATACAAAATGGATTCATTGATAAGGCTTTAGAAGCCTACAAGAAAATGTAATTAGCAGGTGCAAAAGAAATAAAAAAACCATGCCCCAACGCCGCTTTAAAAATAATTGCCACTAGCAGGTGTAGAGCCACTTTCAAAGTAATGCCACTGGCAGGTGTAGAGCTGTACATATTCCCCTAGTCCTTCATGACTTTTACGGCTTTCAATATACTTTCCCACAAATGCCAATGTCCAAGTTACTACCTACGCCCAGCATGAAATGGGGTATGGACCAATGATGTCCAACTTTAAGCATTTAGAATGGATGACATCATGATGCAATTAGATTACATGTTCCCCATAACTTTAACGCACACACATTGTTGTGCATAGCTAAAATGCTACCATGTCAATCAAACAAGAGAAAATAACTTTGATAAGAATTAGAAACTTACGCAATCATTAACAATGTCATGGTCTTCTTTTACCATTGTCACAAAAGACTATATAGAAAAAAGATTTGTATTAACCAGTTAATGATACATGAACCTTCCCAATTATTCTTTTTCATGAAAAAATAGATATGACCGATCCAAAAATGGATAGATTGTGACTCAGATGAAAATAGCTTAATAGTAACAACAACAAATAAAAGCTTATAAAATCTTTCAAGCAAATGCCACTATCGGGTGTCTTTGTCAGAATGCAATGATTGCTCAGCCTACACAAAATGTATGATGTTACTTCCTAAAGAATTTCATTAACGCTGGTAATAGCACAAAAATAGTTGTTTCTCATATAAATCTTGTAAGTAATAGTTGTAGCTAAAGCTTAAATAGATTTGAACGCAGAATTCTAACTATTATGACGTGGATGGGCAGCTTTTTCACAAGAATTCTAAGTTAAGTATAGATGACACTCAATATGGCTTTACTTTTCCTGTGTACTCACCGATTGTTCTTCACCATGACCACCTATCTTTCTACAGTATAGAAGAAAGGAGTGTTGACAAAGATGGCATTAACAATCTGAATTTAATGTGCAATACAAGACCTTTGGATTGTTACTTCCTCAAAACAAATACTATTAGTAGGCTTAAAGGGGAATTTTGCAACATTTGAAAGGTAGAAATTAACCTGTCATGATAACTACTAATCACAAACAAGAAATACCAAAAAGAAATGAAATTTGCACTTGTTAAACTTGGACAAACATTATCATATAAGTTAGATTAAACAAACCAAATCTGCCCTCCTTCTAGCACCATTATGTGGACATCAAAATCTGTAATATGTTAAGCCTTAACAAGAATAAGTCAAGAAAAACACAACAAATCTAATATCCCAATGAAATATTGCATCATGTTAGATATGCTAAATGATAAATTAAAACAATAAGAAAAGCTAAATAAGCATACAAACAACATGAATCCAAATTTATCTCATAGTGGATTGGTGCTTCTATGGAAAGAAGCCCTTTCCCAATCCTTGCTAAACTCCATGATATGTTGATATGAAAATACTTTGAAGATGATATGAGGTTGGAAAAATTAGTTCTCAATTGAAGAGAGTGACTTTGTATGAGATTGTGGAGAATTTGTTGAAGAATGAAGCCTCCTATTTATAAAATGTCAAATGCTAAGAGTGCTCAAAATAGAGCAATGTGAGATAAAGATTTGGCCAATGAGATGAAGCCACTTGTCACCTTGTGATAGGTTGAGGAATGTGCAAGTTTTGGTCAATGTGCCAAATAGGGGGAGATTCAAATTTGAATCTGAGAGTTAAATGCTAAGTTTGACCTTTGCAAGATACATGTAAGAGCCATGTAACAGCTCATAAATTCTTTGTTGGATGTACATGTCAACTTGTTTTTGAATTCAAATTTGAGGGAATATTCCTCAAAGATGCCATGTTGATGGAAAATAATGAAATAATAAATCAATAAATTGATTTATTTGTGCAAGTGGGAAAAGCTAGAGGATGTGATGGGTGGTTAGATTAGGTTAATCAGGATTAGATTAACTTAGATGATGATTAGATGCTTTGACCCATTTCACTTAGATATTTGGATTTAAATTAAATCAAAGGGAGATGAAAGGTGATTTTAGATTTAATTAAATAAATGTTTGATTTATTTTATTAAAAGGATGATGATAGGCTTAAATTAAATAAAGTTAATTTATTTAATTTAAATCAATGACCTTTGAGATTGAATTAAATGAACCTGATTTACCTGATGAATGGATGAATGTGAATTTGATTTATTTAATGAGTGGATGAATGTGATGCTATGCTAATTTCATGTGTCTACAGCGCAATCTGAATTCTAGGTGAAATAATATTCAATAGGATTTTTTTGGACTTAGAAATACTGACAAAATTAATGTATCAAAGAAGAAAAATGAATTGGTGTACACATCATTGCTAAAGCAAGATAGAGAGAAAGAAAGGTTGTAGAATCAAATTGAAAAGTTACAAGTAGACCTAGCAAATGAGAAAGCATAGAGGAAAGCAACAGATAACAAGAGGAAAGAATTAGAAAAAAGAATAAAAAAATTTGCCTCTACATCAACAAGTAAAGAGGATAAGCAAAATGAGACTGTAGTGAATGAACTAAAACAAAGGCTAGATGAGAGCAACAAGAAATATGATGAGGAAAAATCCACTTCAGAAAAACTAAGACTAAGCATTGTGAATGGAAATGCATAGTGGGAACAAAATTTGGAGAAGGAGAGAAAAAGAAATGAAAGATTGGAGGTAGAGCTTATGGAAGCAAAAAATGAAATTGAGTCTTGTCAAAATAAGTTATCTAAATTTTGTAGAGAGACAATGAGCCATATGAAACAAAATATCTAGGATGAAATAATGCAGAGGATTGATCATTTGTGTGACATGTTTCAATTGATTGATGCTATCAAACAACATCATAAGAAGCTCAAAAAATATTTAGTGGACAATAAAAATGTGCTAGCATTAGAGAAATCTATAAATGAAATTCAACAAATAATCTACAAAGCCAGTGGCAATGGTTGGAAATCAAAAGGGATTACTAATTGGCTTGCTACATCAATGGCGTTGTCATCTATCATTGAAAAGTGTTTGAGAATGTGTGAAACAAAGGAATATTTGCATTTGGCTGCAAACAAGATGAAGAAGGTGGATGAAAAGGTAAGGAACTTCACAAAGCTTGGTTTGCAAGAGGATTTTGACACAAATGAGTGATTCATTGGAAAGAATGATTTCAGAAAGAAGATGGAGGATGCAATGAAGATTGATTTGGGTTAGTTTCATTAAAATCCAGATGTGGTGAACCACTTGGATTCCATCAAACCATTGCTAACCTTGAATGTAAAATTGACTAAAGAATCCAAGACAGGTTCCAATTTGAATCATGAATTGTTAAAAAATATTCAAGTCAAACAACATCAGTTAGAACAAATGACAATTCCACCACCTGAACAATGGAAGTTGCTAGAAAAGGTGTTGCAATGATTTCATTTTTAATTTTTGATAATATGAGTTTGCAAGTTCCAACTCAACTCTGTGCAAAGTTGTCTTTGTTCCAACTCAGACTTTAGTAATGTGTTGATGTTAAATTATCTATATTATTTATTTTATCATTTGAAGAAAAAGTTTGGTAGTGCTTTCAACTACTAGATACACTTTAAACGATTTCTAATGTTCATTGTTGTATATGCTACTAATACTATTGTTAATATGTTATTAAGCATTGATTTGAGTGATGAATCATTGAGTACATGTTCAAGTTTTACTTTTAAAACAATTAAAATATGAAATATAAGGTGATTTTAATTCCAGGCATCCTTAATCTTAGTGAAATTGTATTACAATTCACACATCAATACTCAATCTCCATGACTACTTATTAGATCCACTAAACATTTATATGAATTCATGCTTTAATCAAGGTACTTTAACTAATTCATTAAACTAGAGCCAGAATTAAAACATACATCAATGCATAATGACAAAGAAGATTAATGAAAGATCATTGATCAAATTTCATTAATAATTCATGTAAAATGTTACAACTAGCTGCTGGAGAGATGATAGACTCAAAATAAGGGAGCAAAGCAAGCTTAGTCGCTAGTCCTCTAAGTTTTATAACCATGTCGCGAAGTTCTAAATTTTCATAACTACCTGATTCCCCGACTTGGTTCACTTTGTTGAGTTGCAAGTCTTTCTTGGTCATCTTTGTATTCGATGGGTCAGAGGTTCCGAAAACTTTAAAACTTTAGACGTTGGTTCTAAGGTTCCAAGTTTCGGTGACCATGTGACATTATGGACTTATCTTTCCTTTCAAAGGTGTTGCCATCTAACATCTCATTGAATGCTATGTACGAACTAAATTTGAGTTGTCTTTTTAGGAATTTCCAAAAGCATGTAAAGGCTATCTTTTTGAGGAATGAAATTTGAATGCCACATTTAAAGCATGTCCTATTAAAAATAATGGCATAAGTGGGTGGCGAAGTTTTACTTGAAGACATTTAGCCTACATTCTCGTTCTTTGTCAAGGCCATTATTCTCAAGCGCAAACATTCTCTTTACTTAGACATTTAGCATGCATTCTCATTCTTTGCCAAGGCCAGTACTTCTCAAGTGCAAACATTCTTTCTCTGCGAATTTGTGCTCATGCAAAGTCAATGTTGGGTCGGCGTAAGGGATATGGCACTCAGACCTTTTAAGTTATAAGAATTTTGGGTGCACCTGGAGAGGGACAACAAGTCTGAGCTGGATATAAAACTCTTAGAAAGTGGGCTAGCTCATGCTGGAGGGTTTCTAGAAGTTGTGTTGAGTGTGGGTCTGATAAGTGCATGTGTGAGAAAGTACATTCCATAGACACAGGAAATTAAAGCCATAGGCAGGATTGTAATTGCAGAAATTTCTCCTGAAGTTGTTTCCCGCACGCTGGGGATTCCAGAAAGGGAACCTATAGAAGACATGTATGTTGCAATGGTAGGTGAATTTTTTAAAGCAAATAAAGACTAGTGTAAGAACTCCATGGCCAAAACCTGGTTGAAGTCTGAAAAGAAAGGTAAGTCGCAACTGCCAAGTAAACTCAAAAGAGTGCATTTTAAGGGAGAAATTGCAGATGCTATTGCTTTATTGCACTGCATTGTTGGGAATGCACAAGTTGAGTTATTTGAGGATTGGATGTGTTAGTTTATATTGATAGTCTATGATGAGAACATTTTCATTGACTGGGCTTAAGTTATTTGATTCCATTTGAATGAAAAATTAATTAATTTCCATAAGACTGCTACTTTTTGTATGTGTTCTTTCCTGACGCACATTATAGGTAGTCAGAGGTGCTTTTGGCCTGGGTTGGATCCACAAGGAACCCCAACTTCTACTATACTTGTGTATAAACATTTTCCTCAGTTCACTGAACAATTTGGAATGGGTGATTTTTTTTGTGTTAATGATGCATTTTTAATGGAGGTCATGAGGAAGCTAGATGGAAACCAGAAATGCACCTTTCCCCTAAATTAATTTCTCTTGTATCAAAATTTGGGAGTTTTTATATCCAAATTGATAAGTTTTCCTATCTAAGAATAGGGGGTTTTGAGAAAGCCCCATTTAAATTACCTCGGTATCCTAAAGATTTATTGATATTTTTGGAAGTTTATCAATAAATGGCCATGGTTAATATTAAGTATACAAACATGGGTAAATGAGGGTATGTCTTCCCATTGGAGACCCTTTCTTTTATGTGCAAAACAAACTAGATGGATAGGGGAGCTGAAGGAATTCAAGAAGAAATATAACCTCTAGAATATGTCTATGAGAGCTGATTTTGATAGTAAGGGTTTTCTGAAGAAGAATCTCTATGGAGGGAGATTATATAGCATCACCCATCTATCAAATATTTCTAGGAAGATCATGTCGATGAGAATGAATTTTTGAGAAGAGATTATATGAGGCTAACTTTAAAATAGATACAGGCTTTCGGTCTATCATTTCACATTCCTGAAAATGTAGCTAAGGATTCAACAATCATAGATCTTGGATATGAAAAATTGCTTGATAAATCCCACCCTAGGGTTGATTGGAGCCAAAGTGAAATTTCATATATGAGGGTGCATCTTCCTAGTGCTTAAAAGAACCCAGGAATGGTTGGATGGGAAATAGCTGCAAGTTACTAGTCTTGTTCAGGAGCCTAAGTCATCACAGAAGAATGAATAGGGGTCTACACAAGCATATGGTGCAAGTGTATCATTGGGAAAACCCTATGTTAGGTCCTCTAGTGAAAAATCTCAATTAGGAGGTGATGGTGATAGGCCAGAAGAAACAATCAAGTTGAAGAGCATCTGTGAACAAGACAGTGTTTTTCTCCTACCCCTAAGAAGAAGACCAATCAAGAAAAACTTGTGGTTACAGAATCTGAAGCTATCTTTCAACAGATCGCTAAAGATAATATATTTCCTCCTCTATCTGAATTGCCCTCTTCTTTGGCTGATAATCCACCTTTCACTCCTAGCACTCCTAAAGAAACTATTAGTGGAAATGAAGATTTTGGTCTGGTAGTAGCCTCCCTAGGATGGCTAAAAAAAGAAGTGGAGAAGAAGAGAAAGCATATTCCTACAATGACAGAACTGGAATGGATACAGTTGCAAAGTTACTTCAAAGCTCTTCAAATCCTAAGAAAGCCAAGAGGATGTCAAGGATGGTGCCTGATGCTACTTCTAGAAATCAAATGTTAGAAATTGTTTTCCCTATCAAGGATTTAAATGAAGATGAAATAACAAAGGTGTCAAGACTACAAAGTCACACATGTTGATATGGGGCCTCCAACACTGGAAGGTGATGTGTACCATTTCAATTATTCAGTCAATACCTTGATTTAAAGAGTGAAAGAATAGAGGAAATAAAATATAAAACTGCAATCTCAAGTCCTCACATTGAGTAACTTTATTTCTTCCATGGCCACTCCTCCTACATCTGATGAAGCCTCAAGTTCTCAGGTAGAGGGAATCGATGTGCTCACCATAGAGAAAATTAAAAAGAATTTGAGCTATTCCAAAGCTGCTTGTGAGGGGATCGATAAAATATCTCAAGAGGCTATCTTCTTTCTAAATAAATATGTGCTCTTTTACACTTGAGTTGTTAACAAGAGGAAGGAGTTAGTAAGAAAACTTCAGTAGGTCAGAAAAGATCAAACTAGTCTCTATGTGCTTTCTCAGGAAATGAAAGAATTGAACTCTATGGATCTGAAGATATTAATTGGTGAGAAAAGTGTGAATAATCCTAAGGAGATAAACCCTTCTTGGTCTGATTCATTGGAATGGAAATTGAATATGTATGATAATCTGGTGAAGGAAATTAATAACACACTTGATCAATATTATGATATGTTGGTGGAAATTAAAGAAGATTATAATATTTTGGGAGTGGAAATTACTGATGAGTTTGATGAAAGGATTCTAGATATAAGAGAGATTTGTCTAAATTTTAAAGAGAAATTCAATAAAGAAATAGTTGATCCTGCTATAGTGATATGGGAGTCATTTTTGAAACATAGTGGAATACAGATCCACCTGAAGACTTATAAATATAGAGAAGAGAAAAGATCTCAGATGTTGTTTGAGTCTTAAAATTCCTTGGGAAAATGGAGAACCAGGTTACAAATTACTACAACGCCAGGGAGCAAGGACATTATTGCAATTGTCACCAAGTACGAGGAATATAGGCAAAGAGTAAAGGAATAGGAGGCGTTACTGAAGCAGAAGGAGGTAGAAATAATTGAAAGAGAAGGAGTCGGTGCTGTGAGTGGGACCACTGTTTAGTTTTTAGTTTTTATGTTATTTTCTTTAATTTGGCTCTCTTGATACTTCAAAGACTTTTAATTTTAATTTCTAAAACTGTTTTCTTCAAGAAACCATTATCAAGACAAAAAAAACTCTGCTATTTTTATTGCTTTTCTATTATTTCAATATAGAAAGACAATGGTGAAGTTCATGCATGTGTAATCTTTGAGTTATGGTGTGTACTGTGTGGATTGTCTATTATTGGAATGATATATTTTTGGTTAGTTTCATTGTTGTGGAATGCTTATCTGTGAATAAAGATTTTATGGTGATGGATGCGTAAGGATTTCTCAGTATAATTTAGGTGATTTGGTAGTTTAAGCTTTTATTGTTTAAGTTGTGTGGATGCCTTTATAAGTTAATTATGTTGAATTGTTAGCTTTTGTTGGCTTATAAGTTATGGATTTTGAATTGTTAGCTTCTATTCAAGGAATGGATTAATATTCCTTTCAGTTATTTATCAAAGATTTTGTGAATGAAAATGCAATAAGAATTTATAAGTAGTGTGATAAGTTTTTTTCTTTAAAAATGATATAGAATCACATATCAAATTAAATACCATGGAATACTTGATATAAAATATAAAATATCACAATTTCATGGAATACAATATAAAATATCATCAACTAAAGTTTGGAAGATGATTCATGAAGTGCAATATAAAATAAAATATCATGAAGTGTAGTATATATACCTAAAAGCTGCTAATTCTCTTCCATTTCCCAAATGGAGTCAGAGTCCTCAAACTGACGTTCATCATCAGATAGAGTAAAAGAGTTGTCTTGATTCTGAGTCTACTCTTCATTTTCTTCAACATGTGTCTCAAATTCAACATTCATTGTGTCATTTTTGTCAATGTCATTTGTCCTAGTCCCACTGGCACCGCCAGTGCCACTATTACCTGCCTTTGGAATTGGAGTGTTGCACAACTCGGTCCCTCTTCTTTCACATGTGGACCACTAGATTACTAGTGCCCTATCAAAAGAAAAATGGTTGACATTATAATATGCAGTTCCTTTCATCCTCAAGCAATTTTCCAAATTCTTGTCTAGTTTGTTTCTTAACTTTGATTTCAAAAACCCCAATGTACTGAAAACTCTCTCATCCTCCACCGACCCCAATATCATTTTTTGACATAAATCAACAAGTTTGAAATAATTATGATATCAAACCACACAATATTTCACTCTGGCCTAAGTTTGTCCAAACCTTTTTTATTGATCCTGGTTCAAAGGACTTGTCCTTGCACATGGATTTATACTAGTCCTTCATAGCTATTGCAAAACTCCTACATTGTTTTCTAAGCTTATCTTCATTTAAAATTCCTTTTATTTTTTGCTCATTGTATGTTACAGTTTTTGGAAATTGTTCAATCAAGATTTTTACTTGAGCATGAAAATATTTTGGGTTATCTCAGTTTTCCCAAAATTGAGGATACAAAATGCTCATGGCTTCAAGTATTTCATGTTAAGGGAATCTTTCACGAATCTCTGAGCAAAGAAATTTTACAATTTCCTTCAAATTATCACCAATAGATTTAACAATGCCTTTAAAATCTTCCCTGTTAACAACTACTTCTTTGCTAGAGTGCCTAATAGTCTTAAATTGATACATTTGTATCTCATATCCACGTACACAGATGCATAAGTTCTCACTTGCATTAAACTATAAATAATTATCAAGATCATTCAAATCAGTAATTTTATGCCACATGAAATAATTTGCACCATCTTGTGTTAGATCTAGATATAGATGATCAAGGGCCAGGCATGTACATTTATGTAGATTAGCATATTCATTAATATACATAGTTATTTCTTGGGCTTTCTTCACAAGTTCGTTCATCACATTTAGCATGGGGAGAAGACTAGTTAAAGTCAAGAGTGTCTCTATATCACTTAAATTATGTAAGAGGTCAAGAGCTTTGTCTATTGTGCTAAAATTTTTGTACATCACTCCAATGAAGGATTGATATTCTGAAAGAATTTGTTGCACTGGTCCATGCAGGGAGATCCATCTAGTATCGACATCCTTGAGAAGATTGTTTTCTGGTATTATTCCCTCAGAAAAATTTTGAAATTCTATGAAACATTTAGGACTTCGGCAGAAGTATGAGTGGATCTCACAGACTAGATTTTTGACTTTTGATACTATATGAAACTTTCTTACAATTTTGAATTCTAAATTCATTATGTGGGCCATGCAGTGAATGCCAATCATGTATGGTGCACAAGTAGTTTGTAACTTTATGCAAACACCGGTCCTTTGACCTTGCATCATTGTAGCTCCATCAACTCCTACACACACCAACTTTTTCTCAATTTTCAACTCATCCATACCTGTAATTTCATTCAAATATTTCTTAACTAGTTCAAATATATTTTGCAATGTTGAACTTTCCTTCATTTTATGAACATAGAGAAGATGAGCTTGGAAAACATGTTGTTGTACAGTATACAAATGCATACAGACCCAAGAAGTATTTGTTGAAAATTGAGGTGTTTATGTAGCTTAATACTTTGTAAAACTATTATACTCGTTGATCTAAATATGTATTCTTTGTTATAGATTCTTTGTGGGTGATCATCTAATTAATTCATTTTATCATTTGTAGAATGAAGACAGAATTTTGTAGAAGAATTAGACATAATATTAGAAGATACACAACATATATCGTGGAGAAACCCTTTCGGGGAAAAACTCCACCAAGAATCAATGTATTATTTAATCTCTGAAGTAGATTACAATAATACCAATTCTTCCTTGAGAATGCTTCTTTTTCCTTAACCAAATATTCTTCACAACCTAAAATAAACTAATACAAACTCTCTTCAACTTGCTTGAGATATATAGGCAATAAACAACTTTGTAAACTTCAAAAGAGTTACAATTACAAAGCTCAATCCCTATCTCCTAAGATGTATTCCTATCTCTTCCAAGTAGAGTTTAATCGTGAAGAACAATGAAAAATCATTATCTTCATCCATTTGTGTGTCCCAAATTGAAGTAGTAACTCAACCTTTATTCCATAAATATCTTCAAGGCTTTATCCTCAAAGTAGGCACCCAAGAGTGGGCCCACTTAACTCAGCCTTCTGAAATATCTTAACATGCAAAGGAGTTAATTCCAAGAAGCCAACTTGGGCACCCAAAGTGGGTCCAAGTCATTTTCTGTTAACTGAAACATCTTTCTCCACCATTCATGCAAGAATGGTCATCCCTTGTTAACTGGAGGAAGTTACCTATTATCTGTCATTCAAATCAAGTCATCAGTCATCAATTCCAAGTTAACTAAAGTCAACTAGCATTCAACTAAAACTAACTGAAGATAACTGAACCATAACTGAACTGAACTGAACTAAACTAAACTGAACTAAACTAAACTAAACTAAACTGATTCTAAATTGAACTAAACTAAACTAGAAACTAAATTGAATTTCATGCATGTAAACATCAAACCCTAACTCCTAGGGTCTTTACATGTATTACATAAGTGTTATCTCTTACTCCAAATAGTTAACTGAACTCAAGGTGAGTTCCACCTTCCATGTGCCCTTATTATTTAGGAACTCATATTGGATGCCCTCACATGCTCCTAACATTTATAATTAATTACAAATGTCAATTAACATGATTATTTCATCAAATATTAATCTCTTTCTAATCCTAGTGTTGAGGAACACTTTCCAAGGACTTAGGAGATATATGAAATAAATAATGTTTAGGATTGCAATTAAATGGCATACTATTTCCAATAGTATTTTCTACCATAGTAACCTCATCTAAATATATAATGCAATGAAATTTGACTCTTTTACTTTATCCTTTAAATCTTCCTTTTCCACTGCAGCAAGATAGTTTTCCCATTCCCATCCAACGTTTACTGACCAATGTGGGTAGGGATAGTGAGGAACATTCAAATAAGATAATAAACCAAAATATTCTAGGTAGTTTGTCATAGGAAACCCTCTAGAAAAAATATGAAAAACAACACTCATTTGAAAAGTTTTTGATAGATTTGTTGCTTCCATTTCTTTTCCAAATTGAGCCTCAAGTATGTACCTTTACATGCAGCAAGCTTTGACATTTTTTGGTGATGCTCTTCATAATCTGTGGCATACCTAACATGAAGACATTCTTCCTTTGATTTCCATCGTATGACTGATTGTTCCTTTCCGTCTATGATTTATTTTTCATAAACTTTACCGATATGCTTTTCTATAGTGTTAATCTTTAGCTACAATGTCTTGTCTCTTCTACATTTCCAAGTACAAATCATACATTGGGCCAATGTTGCATTTTCAATATCATTTGCTTTCCCCACTTGTATAATGAATAGGTGCTTTGACAACCAACCAAGTTGAAAATTCCTTGTCATTTCCCACTCACGCCCCCTTTTTGGTTTGTTTTTCCTTTTCTTGCTACCAACATTATCCTCATCCAAGTAAATTATCACATTCTGGCTAACCAGGGTATCCCTTGGAGCATCTTTTGCAGTATTACCATCCTTATTTGATACATTTTGATTTAACTCAATGACAATCTCAACTTGAACTTCCAGTGGTGGTGAGGTATTGTGAATTCTACCAATATTTGGTGGAAGAGTTGATGATGTAGCTCCATCTTGAACTGATGGATCAGAAGCTTTGGCAATTCCAAAGTAAGATTGTATGGTATGTCTAAGTTTTGGGCATTTTGATGGCCTCCCAGTCTCTTCACCGCCCTCAGGAGTGGAAGGAGTATTTTCACCACCCTGAGGAGCGGCAGGGGTATTTTCAACACCTTGAGGAGTGGCAGGAGTCTCTTCACCACCCTAAGGAGCAACAGGAGTATTTTCAACACCCTGAGGAGCGACAAGAGTCTCTTCATCACCCTGAGGAGTAGAAGGAGCCTTACCACCCTGAGGAGTGACAGGAGTCTCTTCACCACCCTGAGGAGCGACATGAGCCTTACCCTTGCTACTTGAGTCACTCAACATATTGATCTCTGATTCACTCAACATATTTCAATTTATGATTCACTCAACCTATTGATCTCTGATTCACTTAACATATTAATCTCTCACTTCAAATATAAACTAGAAAAAAATGTCTTCTTGTTTAAGAAGGATAGAGAATAATAATATAGATCCCATTCCCTACTCAATATCATATTTAAGACTAAAGCAAGAATGGAAAAGAGATAAAGAAAACTTATTATTATAACACTGTGAAGAAATGATCACTCACCTTTAAGTCTACATTTTTCGGCTTTCGCTGACTTCCAAATCAAGAAGTAGAACCTCATAACCAAACAAAATGTGTAAGAATAAATGACACTTTCAATTTTATTTATATCAATCCATGATTCCATATTTGGCGAATTCCGTGGAATTTTTAAATGGTATTTTAAAAATTTGGTGAATCCCTCATGCTTATACAATGATACATTGTTATTTTCAAGGAGAAATGTGTCCTCAAATGTAATTATTTCTTAATATTATTGGGGAAATTGGTCCTCATAAGAAACTATTTATAAATTTTAATTAGCGAAATGGGTCTTCACAAGCAACTATTTGTAAATTTGAATTGGCGAAATGGGTCCTGATACAATGTTGTTTTAATAGTATTGGTGAATATGTAAGTGTTTTATTAAATGCAAGCCCAGGATTCCAAGTGAAAATATTAGTCAGTCCATTTGAAACATGTAGTTTGACAATGGCAAGTTTTTTGCTTAAATATGCCTCATAAAAAAACTCATTGGCGAATGGACATGCATTGGACCTATAGTTTGTAAAATCTAGGCGATTCAAACACCCTATTGGGTGCGATTAATCTGCTAATTTCGACTTGTCCAATTTCTAGAATTTTCCAATTGGTGAAGATTCATCACTAAAGTTTTCCCTGCTTCTTGGACTACCATCTTGGACTACCATTTCTCAAACTCCGGAATCATTGATTCCCAAATTATTTGACAACAATCCATTTTGAGCTCTACAAAGATAGGGCTCCATCAAGTTGGTCGATGACCCTTAGAATGGTATAATTCTTGATCATGGTCTCATAAACTCAATGGACAATAATCCATATTGAATTCAACACCAAATCCCTTACGTGTCTCCAAAAATTAAACTTCACAATATATGTATTCTTGAAATCCATCAACATCAACAAGGAAAACAAGAAAAAAAGCAAAAATGCTTCTCATGAAAAAATCCATCTTAAAGTGACTTGAGATGATGGAAATTCCTCCATCCTCTAGTACCACTAGCCTCCAGTGTGATGGTTCAAAGCACTAGCATAGATTATTTGATGACAGTGAAATTTGTCAAAAAAGGAGGTGTTTGTAATTTCCTATATCTTTTACACTATTTTTTTGTGTTGTTTATTCATTTTCTAAAAATTGTTTGATGAGGGTGAAATCTATTTCTGTTGAGAGGGTCTATGTCTATCATGTTGAAAGAAAAAAATGATGTGTTTGAAAGTTCCTATATCTTTTACATTGCCATTTCATAATTTTTTATGTCCCTCTAATGGGTTAATCTCTGTTGTTCCTTATCATTGAGTACTTTTATCATTGATGTTTGTTGTTTAGTTAAAGTCTTAACACCATAATTCATAAATGTCGAGTTCTCTGTTGACCACCATTAACAATGCAACTAATCTTTTGTCTGCCATGCATGCATGCCAACCACACTTCAATCTATTAAACGAAAATTAGGTCTAGATAAGTGTAAAATTTGTCACTAATATTTTGTATGCCATGCATGCATGCCAACCACACTTCAATCTATTAAATGAGAATTAGGTCTAGATTAGATTCATAATTTCTATCTTTTCTCTTCATTTCACTGATTAGCTTTAAAATTTAAACAAATTTAATTTAGGGCCTTCTTCTACAAGTACTGATCTCTCAAATGTAGGCACACAACAAATTATTGGCCTTGTTGTCCTATCAAAAGAACTTGAAATGGCATTGGGTGATCCCACAATAGTGGTTTACGATTTTTGGCCAAACTGGACATTGAAATAATTTTTTTAACAAAATCTTCACTTTCGGGCACCTATAGCGGCTAAATCGTGAGGAATTTGAAGATGATGCAAACTAGAGTTTCATGGAATTTTGTCTATAAATTCTAAATATTTTTTTTTCAAAAATTTTGGAATCAGATTGCACTTCTTTTTCCATCTCCCTCGAAAACTAGTTTTTTCATAAAACAACATTTTTAAAAAGTGACACTGACCGTATAACACAAATTTTTTTCCATGAAGGATAAAATTCTAATTCTTTCGAATTTAGATTTGTAACTCTAATATCTAGTGCTTCCACTTGGTTAGATAGTTTTTTATTGAATATTTTTTCTTTGATCAATTTTAGAAGTCAAGCCAATTATAATTCATACATAGCACGACTGTATAACATGCAACTTTTTTTGTATGTATCAAAATTCAATTTATTTTTTTTGCTGGATCAAGCACTTCAATATCTAGTGCACTCATATTTTTCAAATTTTTTTTTATAATCTCCAATTTTTCCACATGTGCAGAACAAAGAGCTTTCAATGAAAAACCTATGTTTAATAAAACTAAAAAAAAATACATAATAAAAGGTTCCAAAACATATTAAAATTATAGTCATTGGATAGCTCGTTCTAAGGACTACCTGATTCCAATTGGGTTTGTGAAGTCTCCTCCATTTTCATCCTCAAACCGAGCCTCGAAGCGTAAAAATCTAGACTTTCAAAGTGCCTGAGGGAGAGAATGAGGGAAAAGGGGGGTTCGCTCAAACCTGGCTTCACTCAAACCCAAGTTCGAACGAAGCCCCTTCCCAAAAGGGGTTTTCATTTGAAATTTGTTTGTGCATGCATTAAATGGTTTCACTTGAACCCTAGTTTGAGCAAACCCTTTTTCGGTTCATTCAAACCAACAAGTCCATTTGAACCCCCAGAATGAAATTTTTTGGCATGGGGTCATTTTTTACAAATTTTCCTTCCTCATTCAAATTGTAAACCACTTTTGTGGGTTTATCCCATTCGTAAGATTATTTTCATCTCACCTCCCTTTCATATTAAATGATATTATTTTCTAATATTTTCATGGTTTTTCCTCTTAACTATTTCTTCCCTCAACTAATTCCTACTTTCAATTTCTCAATGCAGCTATCTAAACCAATGAAATTTGATAAGGAAACTCAACTAGCGCTCGTTGATGCTATAGTACCACTTTCCAAAATCATGTTCATGTAGTTTTCTAGTGGGCATTAGACATTGCACAAATTCCCCTATTGCTTCTTATCCTATTATACACATCACATATCCATGTTGCTATGATCGCAATGAAATTATTATTTCCACATCCATGAGTTTGAATGATTCAATGTACATAAAACTATTTGAAATTCTATAAATTAGATATTTCATAATTCATTATCATTTATGGAATATAATATTTTTCATTGAACAATATTTATCCTCATGTTGATAAAAAATATTGAACAAAAGTTATCTCATCACATTTATGCTCAAAGAATTTTTAATATGAATATTCATAAGATGTTTGTTTGATTTCACCTTATTGTAGTATGGCATCCTTTGATGTTTCCATATAGACATGTGAGAATTTTTTATAATTTCATCCTATATCATGCTATGATATATTATTTCATGGTTACTATTATTTGTATCTTTGCATATAACCTAAATTAATGTACATTAGTGCTTCATTGCTTTATTCTTCTAGTGCTAAATGCCTTAAGAAATCCTCCAAATAATAGCATTATGTTACATGGTCCATTACTCATTTATGTGATCTTTTAACTTGAACACTCTTCCTATATGCCCTAATGATCGTATTTCTCTCTCTTTCTCTCACTATTCATGTGTCTTGTGCATCTTCACATCCTACCATACATGATTTTTTTTATTAGAGGTAAATAACGGGTTTTGAAGGGGCCCAAAACCCTTTACAAAAAAGGTAATTGAAGCAAAAGAGAACTACAATAAGTAATGATCAACCCAAATGCAGGGTGATCCCACAAAGTTGGTTTACAATTTATGGGAGATTTTGATTTTTGCTGAAATCACATATTTTTAGAAAATATAATCATTTAAGCCTTAAAAAGTTCCATTTAAAGCATTTAAATTGAAGAGGGTTTGATCAAACTACCTTAGATGAAACCCCCTTGGATAGAACCCCGCTAGTTTTAAACCATACCGATAACAAAGTCTCCTTTACAACTATCAAAATGTTGATAAAAAACCACTTTTGATTTACCTTTTGGAGGATCAAATGAATTCATTTAAAATTTATTTTTTGTAAGTATGTAGTCCTTATTATAAGCTTCCCAAAAAGTATAATTTTAAATAAATTTAATTAATTATTATATTTTTTTATTTCTTGTGAATGTAGGTTTTTCACCGAAAATCAAGCTCTTTGTTCTGCACATGTGGAAAAATAGTAGATTATCAAAAATAAATTGAAAAATATGAGTGCACTAGATATTCAAGTCCTTGATCCAACAAAAACAAATTGAATTTTGATACATACAAAAAAAGTTACACGTTATACAGTCGTGCTATGTCTGAATTGTAATTGGTTTGAATTTGAAACTTGATTAAAGAAAAAAATTCAATAAAAAAATATCTAACCAAGTGGAAGCACGAGATATCGGAGTTACAAATCTAAATTCAAAAGAATTAAAAGTTTATCTTTCATGGAAAAAAAGTTGTGTTATACAGTGAGCATCATTTTTTAAAAATGTTGTTTTCTAAAAAAAACTAGTTTTCGAGGGAGATGGAAAAAGAAGTGCAATCTAATCCCAAAATTTTAGAAAAAAATATATTTAGAATCTATAGAAAAAATTTCAAGAAACTCTAGTTTGTATCATCTTCAAATTCCTCACGGTTTAGCCGCTATAGGTGCCTGAAAGTGAAGATTTAGTTAAAAAAATTATTTCAGTGTCCAATTTGGCCAAAAATTGTAAACCACTATTGTGGGATCACCTCGGCCCAATGTACCAACAACAAAAATTAAGCGAAAAAGGAGGAACACACCCATCAACATTACATACTCTTCAATATATCCATTACCTGCACATCACACACTACACCTTTTGACCATCATCAAAGGCCTCATAAATATATTTCACAGGAGCACCGGCCATAGCTTTGGTCTTGTTACGGGTCCTGGCCCCAAGCCCACCCACATTTACCTCAGCAATCAAAACATTACTCACATCATCACTCTTATTAGCAAACACCTCACCCTCCAACAGGTTATCAACAACACCAATCTCACTAGAGTGAATAGTCTCTGTGTTTTTTAGCAGTTTGAAAAGGGAAGGTAATACCAACAAAATAAAAAATACCCCTAGATTTTTCCACCTCCCCACCCTTTTCCATGTTAGCATAAAGCCTCTCCAACTGAGTTTCAAGGGATCATAGAACCCTACCTTTAAGATTCTGCTTGATGATAAGCATTTCATCCACCACAATTTTCAAAGAATTCATTAGATTGTCAATCTGATTATGGCCTATAGACTCATCAGCTTTGCTCAACATACCATGAACTTTCACATTGGTCATATTCAGTTTGTGGAACAACCATTTAAATAAATTATAAAAAATAATGGAACCCTCATGAGCAGTTCCCAGAACATCAGAAATATTTTCCTTATCAATGTTGAAGACTTCTTTACCCAAAGCATCCTCTTCATGAGAACAACTTACGTTATTCTAGATAACTAGCAGAGACTTCCTTCCCCTTCCCAGTACAGCTGTCAAAGTTTGGATTCTTCGAATAGTCTTCGCAATTCTCGCAACAACTGCCCTTCTTTTCTTCTGCCTATCTAGGTCCACACTACCTGAGAATCCTCAACACCTTGCCCCACCTCAGCCACAACCTTCCTTTCCATTAGCAAGCCTGAAACCTCAATCAGAGAAGTAGGAGTTCCTGAGTGTGTAGGCAAAGCATCGAATGAGAAGCAGTTTGCACCAGGACTTGTGATGTGTGTGATTTGTGTGTAGACAGATTGCCAGACGTGAAGCAGTCTATACTAGAGAGGATGGGATGGGTCGTAAGGAGGCCTGTAAGAATTTTATTTTGGGAAAATTATTGGGAAGAAGTGGAAAATAAGAATTACCATGAAGAATTTGAAAAGCTCCAAGCTCAAGTAGATGTATTGGAAAAGTTGATTAAGGAGAAAGTGGGAATACAAGAAGAGAGCTTTGGAAAGAAGAATGTTTTGTTGAAAGAAGAAAACAAAAATAAAAGAAGCACGAAGAGAGAATGGAGGAAGAGAGAAGATAAAATGGTCATTGTGGATCAGAAATTTACTGGTAATTTTAATGATTTTATTTTATCTGAAGATGCATTGTTTGAAGGATTTAGCAAAGACAAAGAAAGTGGTGAAAATGAGAAGAATACAATAACAGAAAAAGAGGTATTGTTTAATTATGTTAGTGATTATTTATATGCAAAAGAAGTAGATGAAGCTATCGATGAAGTTACAGTAATTTAAAAAATGGATTTGGATAGTCCTAGATTTGATAAAGGGAATGAAGAAGAAGAATATATTCTCCTGTTGAAAGAGGAGATAAGAAAAATAGAAAAAATATTTTAAAGAGAAATTATAGAAGAAGATGATGAAATTAAAGAGGTTGCAGCTGATACGTGCCTCTTTGAAGGAGGAAAATTTGCAGCAACAAGAAAGGAGAAGGAAATAGACGTAATTGTTGACTTATCAAAAAATTTCAATGTTTCTAACGATGCTGATTTTTGTGAGGCTGAAATGGTAAAAGGAAGTGAGGAAAGAGAGATGGTAAGGTGCAGCAATAACATGTTACAAGATGAAATACAACAAGGTATGATGAATTTTGTTGGCATAGAAGAAGAAGAGGGTGAAGGAGAAATAGTTGAGAAAGATGTGCAGATAGACTTCATTGATTTCCATGAATTCGCCAATACTGATTTGTGTGTAGGTGTTGATGATGAAATTTTTTTTGCAACAGCAAAACAAGGGAGGTAACACATGATCTCATTTGTTTTAATGAAGAGAAGGATGTTAATTATTGTTTTCCAAAATTGCATAGTGCAGAATGGTGGGAATTGAATTTTGTGAACAAGGCAGAAAGAGGGGAAGAATGAAGGAGAGTAGAGATAGCATATTGCAGGCAAAGGGAAAACAAAATGTTCATAATGATGAGGTTGAGAAGTGGATCTAGCGTGAACATAGCATATTCAAATGTTCATGAGCTTCGCTCATAGAAAATTTTATTTCTACCATGGGTGTCTGATGCAGGAGCATCCATGGGCTCGTGCAATCTTGCATCAACCAATTTTTTTTATTTTTATTTTGTTTAGTTTTCAATAAATGGTTGCCACATATATTTTTAATTATTGGAAGAATGTAATTTAAAATTAAATTACATTAACATTTCATGTTGAATGACTGTGCCCGAAAAAGAAGGTGTTGCAAAGGAAATGGAAGCACAAAAATTCAAGATTTGGATTTTTGCAAGTTAAAGGAAATTTTTAAGATTTTAATTTAAAATAAAATCTCAACCACCACAAATCCCTAAAAAATAGGGACTATCAAAGTGGGTGCCCATCTAATCAAATTGGAAACTTTGATGAGTGAGTTCAATTTTGAAAACTGTTGGTAAAGTGTGTGAGACTGGTTGCTTGCACAAGTGAGAAGTTTGATTTTTGAATTTTTTTTTGAATTTCAAATTAGAAATTCTCTCCTTGGATTTTTGGGAAGGATGATTTCTGAGTTTGAAATGGAAATTAAATTAAATTTCATTTCATTCTGGAAGATTTGGAAAGTTGGTAATAAAAGATAATTCATTTTCAATTTGAAGCTAGTTTTCAAAGTTGAGGAAACTCATAATTTGGGTATGGATATTCTCTAAGGAGAAATTGCAGCAAAGTGTGAAGGCTTCAATAATTTATTTGCAGCCATTGTTGAAGAGTGACAGAGTGTGCATGTGGGTTGGTTGTAGTGCTTGATAAGCACATAAATTATATGGAATGTTGCAGATTTTTGTAATGAATTCTATGATGTTGTAAAGGGCATATGTGGCGCCCATAGTCTCAATGAGACTTTATTATTTTGTAATTGCAGATTTTCCATTTTAATGAAAGTTTCATGTTGCAGTTTTAGATTGGTGATGAAGTGGTTGTCCACCTGAGGAAAGAAAGGTTTCCAGTGGGAACCTATAACAAATTGAAGATGAAGAAGTTTGGTCCCTATAAAACTATGAAGAGGCATGATTCAAGGAATACATATGAGGTAGAGTTGGATGGATTCAACATTTCCCCTGCGTTCAATATTTTAGATTTGACGGAGTATCATGAAGGTGGCATAGAGGAAACACCAACAATGGAACAATTTGGCATTCCAGCACCTACTTCAAAGAAGGAGGAGATTGAATAAATCCTAGATAGCCGTGTGGGAAGGAGTACTAGAAACAAGTAGTATGAAGAATATCTAGTAAAATGGAAAAGAAGGCCTATGGAAGATTCATCCTAGTTTTCTAAGGCAGAGGTTGACTGTTTGGGTTTCCCTCAACCATTTGAGACGTGACGAGGTCACTTCTCAAATTACCCTGGGTGTCTGATGCAGGAGCATCCAGTGGTGTGAGGGCAATCTTGCATCACCCAAAAAGATGCTTTCCATTTTTTTTCCTCTTGTTTTCTTTTTGTAGGTGTTTTTGCATTTCTGGATACCCTTTTTGTCGATTAAGAGTTTCCAACTTTCAGAACTACTTTTCTGCTTTTTCAACTCAACTGCTATTTTTAGCAGGTGGGAATTTTAAGGCGTGGGAAGACAAAAATTTATGGGAAGGTTCATGATGGAAAAATAAGCACTTTGGCGAAAGAATCAGATCAAGAGTATTCACGGTTTGAAAGTTATTCAAGTTCCAGTTTCTGCTTTTTGCCCTAAAAAACCTTCTCAGTCCAGTTTGAGGCACTAAACGGTCCCGTACGGGCCCAAAAATTGTCAGAACGAGCGGAGCGAGTTCTTAGCGCCTTCTTCACTCTGATACCTTTTTGACGGGGCAAACGGAGTCCCAAATCAAAAGTTATGGCTTCCAAAAATTGGCCGATTTTTGGAAAAATTGCCAATTTTCGAATTAGGACTTAGTTTTTGAATTTCAAATTGTACTTTTTGGTGCCAAATTGCCAAAATCTTATCTTGAATGTTATTTTTGGCTCCAAACTAAAAAGGGGCTATTTAGGGGCTAATTTTGGATTTTTGGGTAACTTTTTGAGGAAAGAGTTCACATGCTGCGAAAAGGGGATTTTCTGTAATTCTGTAGATTTTTTTGAACTTCTATAATTTTGCATGTATCACAGAGCTTGAGGATTTGTGATCCTCTGCATGTAAGAGTTCCATATTTTAATAGAAAATATTATTCTATATTTTTTGAGCGTATTTTTGTGTCTCGGGTTGGTTCCCTCATCAGGTGGTATCAGAGTAGGAAGCAGGGAGGAGGTGACACAAAACCCTCTCTGCTGATTTAATTTCAACACAAACACAAATTCTCAATTCACTGTGAATTTCAACACAAGTATGAAAGAAACTGCAACATGAAACTTTCATTAAAATGGAAAATCTTCAATTACAAAATAATAAAGTCTCATTGAGACTATGGGCCCCACATATGCCCTTTACAACATCATAGAATTCATTACAAAAATCTGCAACATTCCATATAATTTATGTGCTTATCAAGCACTACAACCAACCCACATGCACACTCTGTCACTCTTCAACAATGGCTGCAAATAAATTATTGAAGCCTTCACGCTTTGCTGCAATTTCTCCTTAGAGAATATCCATACCCAAATTATGAGTTTCCTCAACTTTGAAAACTAACTTCAAATTGTAAATGAATTATCTTTTATTACCAACTTTCCAAATCTTCCAAAATGAAATGAAATTTAATTTAATTTTCATTTCAAACTTAGAAATCATTCTTCCCAAAAATCCAAGGAGAGAATTTCTAAATTGAAATTGAAAAAAAAAAATCAAAAATCAAACTTCTCACTTGTGCAAGCAACCAGTCTCACACACTTTACTGACAGTTTCCAAAATTGAACTCACTCATCAAAGTTTCCAATTTGATCAGATGGGCACCCACTTTGATAGTCCCTATTTTTTAGGGATTTGTGGTAGTTGAGATTTTATTTTAAATTAAAATCTTAAAAATTTCCTTTAACTTGCAAAAATCCAAATCTTGAATTTTTGCACTTCCATTTCCTTTGCAACACCTATTTTTTTGGGCATAGTCATTCAACATGAAATGTTAATGTAATTTAATTTTAAATTACATTCTTCCAATAATTAAAAATATCAGTGGCAACCATTTATTGAAAACCAAACAAAATTAAAATAAAAAATTTTGGTTGATGCAAGATTGCACAAGCCCATGGATGCTCCTGCATCAATTCACAACACCAATCCCACTCAAAATCTTAAGAGGAGACTTCATCTCCAATAGTTGACTTGCAGACTTAGGAACTAGCTTCCTATTGCGTCCCATCTCCAGCTCCTTTTTCTGCTTCAACCCCAGAACATGGGGAGGTGAAGAAACCTCACCAGCCACTTCATTATGCTCCTTCATGCAACTCATCGGCATCTCAACACCCAACTCCTCACTATAGGTTTCATAGCCCTTATTCAGGCTCAACTCCCCTTTTTTGGACTTCCTAGAAGTAGGGGTTTCCTCTTCTATGGTAGCAAGAGAGTCCGACACATAATCAACATCCTCCTTAGATTCCAACTCCTTGTCCAGGATGAGCTTCCTCTTCTTTCCCTTCTTGCTAGCTTGCTCCTCCTCTGAGACCATATCATATTCTTCCTCTAGCTTCTTCTACTTACCCTTAGGGGTAGAGATAGGCTTGACCACTTCAAAGGCTTTAGCATAATCAAAGATTAAAAGGACAAACCCCACATGTAAAAAAGGGTTCTTCGAGTTCTTCTTATGGTCGTTTAGGCTAGAGTCCAGGGAAGCCAAAAGATAATAGGGAAAAGAAATCCTTTTCTTATGATGAAAGTGATTAAGCATAGTGAAATGATAGGAATTTACCATTGAGAAGCGTCCTTCAAGGGTTATGTAGCACATGAGCTCCTCAGCCACATCCCCCCACAATGCCTAAAGGAAACTCCTCTGGTAACTTCACTTCTTGCCATCCTCAAATCTTGAGCTTCATCACCTTTGAAGAAGATTTGCATGACGGCCTGCAACTCCTTTTTATCTCTAAAGACTTTCTTTCCCTCCGTCGAAAGCCTCGTAATGTTGGCTATGAAATCTTCATTGACATCAAACTCTGTTCCACCCAACCTGAGAAACCTATTGTTCCAGGCTTTTGTGAAAAATGCAATAGTTTGTGAATTGTTGCCATGTAATCTCTCCAGGTATGGAGTCAACCTTCCCTTTTCTAAAATTCTCCAAACCTTTGACTTCTTCTTGATAGCATCACGAGATAATAGTTCAACGTGGTTCCTATCTCCTCCCATGGCTTTCAGAAATGCAAAGTCTGGAATTTTGATAAATTTGAACGCAATAAGAAAAAACCTCAAGAGGGCTATGAAAATATTGCCCACAATCCGTGTGAAAAAAGAATAATGGTAGGAGCGATTAATGAACCTAGTGATTTGTTCCCTATGGATATCAATCCTTCTACAATCAACTCAATCCAAATTTTGATTACCATCCCTTACCATAATAGCCCACCATGTGATGAACGTCATGCACGCCCCAAGCCTCACAAAATCATCAATCACTTTAAATTTAGCAATCATGATTAATTATGACAATTGCTTCTATAGGGAGGGGATCATTTAGTCCCCATTTCGTAGCTCCACTAACTCCTAGATTTGCAAATACATTAGCAAGTTTGTTTCCCTCTCTTAATATATGAGAGATGTAATAATAATCAAAGGACTTAAGAATATCAATAGAGTCTTTGATCAAATTTTCAATAGTCCATGAGTGGGAAGCACAATTCTTCAAATTATTTATGATATTGAGTGAATCTCCCTGAATCCATACTTTCTTAAATCCTTTCTTTTGTGCCAGTTTGAGACCATGATAGGCTGCAACTACCTTACATGCTTGTTGAATATAGGGTGAATGACACAAAAAAAATATTAACAATCAAGTTTTTCAATCTAATTAAACATGTAATTAAACCATAAAGATTAATGACATAGTGGAGAAGTGAACATAACTATTCAAAACATATGAACACCAAATATGTGTGAAGAAAAACTTGCATGGAAAAACACCACCAAAAAGCTTCAAGCTTGTATTAATCAAAGCAAAAAAGTACATCAATATAATATGCTTATCACTTTGACTAATACTAATCTAGCACTATAAGAGTACCCACAAAAGAACCTAAAAAACTTCTACCTTATGTATCCATTATCTAGAAACATACAAATAAGTGGTCCCAATACTATGAGTTAAAAACATAAGCCATAGCAAAAATCCAAAGCTACATGGTCATGATCAACATCCTAGATTACAAAGTAACTCCTCTTACATGTCTTTATATATCATAGATTGTTGATCATAACAATCAAAATGAATAGTTTCTCAAATCTATGCACTCCAGGAGAGTATTTAATTGGAAGGATGTTCTATAACTCCTAGTTTTGATATTTTGAATGTAACATCCCTATTCAATACCTTCCCACATAATATTCCAACTATTTCAAAGAATAAATAATCTCCACATTTCATGATGTTTGAAGATCATAAATTTTTTATCATCCACATGCTTAAATATGAGTAATCAAGACATAAAAATTACAAGGTGAATGATACACCTAATCCTAACATTCTCCCACTTAACATTCACATTGCAAATACACAATAAGAAACTAAAAAATGATGAATCAAGTGTTGGAAGAGGAAAGGCGCATGACCTAGATCTACACCTACAAAACTTATATGTGATTATTGGCTTGGTGAAAAAATCCACAATATTAACCGAAGTGTCATCCTTCTATATTATGACTCTACCACCTACAACCATCTTATGGACAAAGTGATAATGAACATCTTATTCTTACCACCATGGTACATTAGGTTATGTGCCTTATTGTGCTGCTTGGTTTTGGATTCAAATTTTGATTTAGATATTGATGATATTTTGTATTTCCACTAATGTGCCCAACTATGCCTTATGGGATGTGTACGTTGTAACTTGTTTGTTTGAAATCTAGCAATGTTTCTTCTTTACTATTTTCAATATATATATATATTCTAGCAATGTATGTATGTATATGTACATATGTATATATGTATGTATATATATATCTATACATCCATACTATACATGCATATACATATGCATACATATATATATGTATGCATATGTATATACACCTATACATTGTATGTATGTATGTATATATACATATGTATATATATGTGTGTGTGTGTGGGTGTATATACATATGCATACATATACATATATATATATATACATTTATACATATATATATAATTATACACTATAAATTTTATGAGATGATCTACAATTAGTGATTTTATTTCTATTTTTTTTATATTATGCTGATTTATTCGATGGTTGGTATTTTAACTAAGTGTATGGGCACAAGTTTTTCCCATCGATGGTTAATTGCAGACTATTTGACTTGAGTAAATGAGTCTAGTTGTATTTCCATGTCTCACTCAATTTGAGTTATAAGATGATTTTTTGTCCAACCCTTTGAAACCAAGATCTAAATTGATGTAAATTCTAGATCCTTGTGTTATAAGTAAACTCTTATAAAGCAGACCTGTGGTTACTTTTCATGTGTTTAGTTAGCTCTTCTAATACTTGGATTTAATTAGTGTTTCAAATAATAATTAGTTTCTTGCTCAATTGCAAATATGCATAAGCATATTTATTCCCTTGGGCAAGACTCAACTCTTTTAGAGCTCTTGCTCAACCAACATTTATTTTATAATATGTCATATTTTTTTTATGAATAGGAAGCTATCTATATTAATTCAAATATAAAGATACATATTCACAAAAAAGGGGTGGGTGGTAAGAAGACACACCACGAGAGTCAAATGAGCAGCGCCTAGAAAAAACAACATATCACATGTCCAAAATTACAAAGTAAATAAAAAGGCCATTAAGCGGCCAGAGCAGTGCCAACAAAGCCAGGAAGGTCTCTGTTATCCAAAATTTTCCCCCATACATTAGCAGGGTCTGGAGTGACATCAGGAGGATGACCCTAACCATCATCAGCATCTTTTTTCTCTTTATCTTCTTCCTCACGCTGAGGCAAGATCGCAAGCGCCAGAAATAGAAAAGTTTTACTAGTGGCTGGCCAATTAGAGCTAGAAGCAAGAGGGTTATTAGACGGCCACCCGGAACCGCCACTGCCACTCCCTGAAGCACCGTCAGAAGGCCACCCTTGGCTAGCCTACGGCGGAGGAGAGTGGTTTCTCCAAGGATTGCGAGAATCCCACCGAGGTGGAGGCTGGGAATGGGGACGCGCAAAGCCACTCTGTAGCCTGCCCCTAGAGGGTGACTAGCTGCGAGAAGAGGTGGGCAAAGTGGGGACCTGAGCAATAGTACAAGGGGCATTACCCCAATGATCTAGGAGAACCTAAAGGTGAGCAACCTCAAGTGCAACTTTTTTAGCTTGCACCTAAACTTGTAAAAGCACATTAGAGCAAATCATAGCTTTAACATATAAAGATACATGAATATCCATTTGAGTATGTGAAAAAAAGGAAGTACTTATGTCTTTCCAAATATTAAAGAGAATTTCCACCCTGAAAGTGTGCCAAAGCTGGGTGAATTTTGTAAGAAATCTGGGAGAATCTCCTAGCAACACCATATGCTAGGAGAAAGGCTCTGGCCTAAAGGGCCAAAAAAATTCATGAATCCAAGTCCAAAGCTGCTGGGCTCTAGAATAAAACTAGAAAAGATGCTTAAAATTCTCAGCTTGCCCATAAAAAGGGAAATGAGGGTCCCAGATCCCCAAGTGAACCAACCGAGAACCCACAAGCAAGCCTTGGAAAAGAATACACTACCTAGGAAAAGTGGGCAAGTTTTGGCTCAACACTTGTAGACCAAGTGGCAGCAAATCTTTTACACTAGACATGAGCAGGAGATTGAAGAAGCCACCTCTGGTTCAAACTCTAAATCATAGGAAAATGTGGTGAGAGCCACCTATAACCAAGTCGAGGCTTGTAGTTCTTGAAAGGGGTGTCTGGATACCACTTCCAGTCTTTCCACTAAGGTTTGGTCCCATGAATTCCACCCTTATGAAGCATTTCAATAGGAATAGCATTTACCAGACCATCATAAGTAGCACAGTCTTGGTTATGAAGCCTGTACTAGGCACAAAAACTTCTCATGACATAATACGCATGGTGGATCTATGAAATATTTGTTGTAGGGTTTATATACCTTTTTTGTGAAATTTGAGCACCTTAAGCCCAGGCGACTTAGCCAACAGCTGACCATGGCAAGCAAAAAGAGGCGACCACCAAATATTGTGCTGATTGAGAGAGATCCCATCTTGAAAGCCAGAGCTAACCCAACGGAGCCAAGGTTTGACAATCTCCCAGGCACACCAGATACTTTTGGCCACAAATGTCCCAACAATCTAGACGGGTTCCTCCATGACCAGAAGGGTTTGAAATCCAATCCCCTTCCAGGCAGGTCTATGGATAGGGAAGCCGGATTGAATATCATACCTGAGAAGAATTTTCTAGGCCTCGTCCCCAGTAAGGGCATGAATAATCCATTTAACACATAGAGCAGTCCCTTGCCATTGAGTAGACAATAACTCGAGACCTCTCGAGTCTCTGGGAAGGCTACATAATTCTCAAGCCACATAGTGGAACCCTTTGTGAGACTCAAAGAAGGCCTAGAGAAAGTCTCTAAGAATTTTTTCAAGCTTGCCATAAGCAACTTTGGAAGGGGCCCAACAAGAAGAATAAATAAACATGGGTGGCTGCCAAAATTTTGGAACACACTTGAAATTTCCCTGTCAAAGAGAGGGGCTTAGTAACCCAATAAGCAAGCTTCTACTCAACTCTAGAGAGCACAACTTGCCAAAGCTCAGTCGGGGACGCCTGAAAGGAAAAGGGAATGCCCAGAAATAAAAAAAATTTATCTAGGCCCAATCCACTTCCATCCATACTGTTGCAACCGAGGTGGAGAGGGCCAGATAGACTGTCGGTAACACAAAGTTTTATGCGAATGGATGATAGAGCTGGAAACAAAATAGAAGGTATTAAGACACTTAAGAGCTGCTGCAATGAAGTCTTCTTCCTCCAGAAGGGTGAGGAATGAGTCATCAACAAAATGACCATTAAAATGTTGAGCCTAAGAGTTGGGCAGAGAAATGCCCTTGACCCATTGCTAGGAAACTGCGTTGGCCAAGAGGTAGCCAAAACCTTCCGCTGCAAGCACATACAAAGAGGGGGCCAATGGGCACCCTTACCGAATGGAACGAAAGATTCCAAAGGCAGAGGATTGATGGCCATTGATGGTGATACAAGCAGAGACATCCGCAAAGAGCATTCAAATAGATTGAATGAAATTGGGCCCAAAACCGAAAGCACCCTGCTGATATATGGGGGAAAAATTTGGATGACAGAGACCCTCTTGGCTCTGTTGGCACTGCTCTAACCACTTAATGGCATTTTTATTTACTTTGTAATTTTGGACATGTGATATGTTATTTTTTATTTGCATAATTTTGAGATTTTATTTCAGACGAGTTCCAATCGACAATGTCTATGCAGCCCACACAATGGCCCTAATTTGACAATTTAATGGTATTAATTA
The DNA here is from genome assembly GCA_007258455.2 of Sequoia sempervirens. NCBI lineage: Eukaryota > Viridiplantae > Streptophyta > Pinopsida > Cupressales > Cupressaceae > Sequoia > Sequoia sempervirens. Next base: position 99,095 of record VDFB02361576.1, read on the forward strand.
ATTAATTAAAAATAAAGAATGACAATACGAGCCTGATTTGGCAATTTAATGGTATTAATTAATTAATTAATAAAAAAGAATGGCAATACGGGCCTGATTTGACAATTTAATGGTATTAAAGAATATTGTTGATTTGACAATTTAATGGTACCTTATAAATAGATGCATAATTGATTTGAACCCTATCACTTCTCCATTGAAAACTTTGTTGTACAAGCAACATCACCTATCAATTGACTTAATGTACTACACAAATTAAAAAAAAAATGATCAAATTTGTCCCTAATTGACCACCTAGGGGAGAGGACCCAGTAGTTGTGCACCCTAACTTCGGGCTTCTAATTATCCTACGTGGAAATTTCAAATCACTCCCAATTTTTTACAGTAGCTTACTTGGCAAGTCTTCTGCTTATAACTTTTGTTTCAGGGCCACATCATCAAATATGATGTCACATCAGCATGCTTTTTGTCAAGGTGTCTAAAAAGGCCTAAAAAAAAAGTGCTACCAATACTTGTGCATTCACATCATGGATAGTTGAGCGTTGATCTGGCATCACATGATTGGTTACTTTTTAATCAAAAGAATACATTTTGTTTAATTATGGGTAGTCAAGACACAACTATTGACATTATATAAACAACTACTATCACAACTATTGGACATTATATTAACTACTACTATCACAACTATTGAAACATGCTCAAGTATTGGGTCCTCTCCCCTACACGTCTTTCGGCGCACCCATTGCACACCAAGGTGCGATTGCTAGTAATTATTTTCTGACATACTTAGACCAGGTATTATGCAGGCAGGGGTGACCCTCAAATTCCAGCCTGCTCATGTACTTGTCACAGGCCTCTTTGGACGTATTGAGTGAGATTAGAGCGTATTTTCAGAAAAGCTAATGGTGACTTGTTATAGGTGTGTGGTTAGAGACCCGACTCGAGTTCCAAACTGTCCGTAATAATAAGAACGTAACAGTAACTAATAATCAAATGCCAAGCAGTGCAAGCTGGCAGATTGCAGACCTTTCTTTTGCCTGCTCTTCTTCTTAGGCTGTACAAATTAATAATTCCCCCAGTCACTGCCAAAGTTATCCTGTGCAGATGCGAACCTAGTCCCAATTTACTCATCCCTCCTCCAGCACCAGCATTACAAATCCTATGGATATCCACCAGCCTGAACTTCTTTGCTCCCACCACGAGCATAAGCTTGTTTGGTTTCCGCGCGGAGAACGTTACTACTGCAGCGGATGGAAAGAAGAGGGAGGCACTGGGGGATATCAGTGCACACTTGCATCCTGTGCCGACTTCATGCTGCATCCAGAGTGTGCAGGACTGCCAGATGTGTACAAGAAGCCCAATCACGTTGGTGAGGAGTTAGATTTCCGCTCGCGGACGAAAATCCCACACCACAACTGCAGCGCTTGCCATAATGCCATCGGAGGTTTCTTGTTCAAGGCTCCTCGTAGACGGAGATCTCTTAGTCTGTTGAAACCTAGTCTGAGATTCCACCCTCTTTGCATCACGCTTCCCCCGTCTTTAACCTTTACCAAGCATAAGGATTATACTCTAAAACTTGTCAAGGATAAGGATGGAGACTACAGTTGCGGCTTCTGCTCTAGTAAAAGTCGAGGTTGGCGATATGACTGCAAGGGGTGTCGCTATAACATAGATTTGACCTATGCAAAACTTGATATGCAGGGCTTGGATCATCCTTCTCAAGACCCAGCTGATCCACAAGAAGGAAATCGGAATGATATCTTAAATGCGACGACTGCTTTTGCTGGCAGTGTTGCAGCAGCTGTTGCCGGTGGTGTGCTTACACAAGTTATTGACGATGCCATTCAGTGATTTTGTACCTATTTTTCGGTTATATTACATGTATGTTTGAAAGATTTAGTAATTCCTACCAACGGTAGGATATTTGTGAAATGTTTTCATCTGGACATATTAATTTGCGTTGAAACCTTTGTAGAAGCAAAAATTATTTCGGTTTTCTTTGATTTCAGTTTTGCAGTTTCTTTTCCAAGAAAAAATCGTTTTGCAATTTTTTAATTGGTCTGTTGGAATTTTCTTGGTTGAATTTGTAATTTTTCCTGGCTGAATTTGTAACACTGTTTGCGTGGAGAAACGGGGATCTTTCGTATGAAAAATCCGTGAAGTTTTGCAGAATAGATGGCCTAATCTATCAAACAGTTTGTTAAAAGCCGGGAATAAAACAATAGAGTGTGAGTGCAGCGACATGGTTAACAGTGTCGATTCAGAGTTAAGCGTTCCACAAAGAGCAGCAAAAGGAAGGTGTTTTCGTATCCCTTCCAAGTAATGTTTCAATTTCACCAGAGCCCAGTTCATCCTCTTCTTACATCTGATGGCTGATTAAGATTTTTTTCGTTTTCTTTTAAACCCTTTTTTGGAGGACATTTTCAGTAAAGCAATGTAGGACATTTTTATAAATGCCAAGAAGATTAAACCTTGAGCAATATGTATGAATTTTGGCTCTATTTTTAAATTTTCTGATCAAAATTGCCCTTTACAGCTACATTAGGCTAGTTTTCATCACGGCCGACCATAGCTATTTGGATATAACTTGCGCGGATGCAGCAGATATCATATCTGTGGCTAAATTTTGATATCTGTCTTGCCTGGTTCTCTCCTGGACATAACTTGCCTGGGTCTCTCTTTCCGTTTGAATATTACTCTCGAAAGAGCCTTTAGAATATCTCGAGGGGTTGTCCTCATTTTCGTCCATTTATATCGCCAAACTTATAATGAACGGTTCAAGCTTTAGAATATCGGGAGTAGATATGCATTTTATAGGCAAACTTCTTCTATAATAGATTGTTTTCTCTCCATCACTGGGGAAACACAGGCATAATCACTTTTATCGCATCAATCCTTTCAGAACTTAGTCCTCGGCAAAACTAACCTGCTTCAAATTCTGAGCAATTTAAGGCAAAGAGTCCTCCATTAAGCAAGGCTCCGTTATGAGAGTCTTTATCTGCTCAGGCTGCCCAACAGCAAAAACGAGAGCTTGATTTAGGAAGCTTGCTGGATGGCATCCCCATAGAATGTGATAGGACTTTTGGAAACTGAAGTTAGAAACCAAAGGCAAGTTAGATACTCTGGTCTAATAGTTAATGGGTAGAAACCCATGTTACCAAAAACGTGACAGCAGGGTTCCGTTTCGCGTTCTAACGGACGAAACAACATTTCCGTTTCATACGGCCGTTTCTAAGCCAGCCGTGCCGTTTTTATATGCAATTAATTAATTTTAGTGTGAAGTTTGGAAAATAGTTTTAGTTTAAGTCTTATGGCATTCTAATGCTTGTTATATTCTGTTTCACATGAGTTGGAAGTGTGCTTGATTTGGAGTGTATTTTTTTATTGCTTTGCATCATTAAATTTTGATAAATTTGTTAAAAAGTTGTCACATATTGTAACAAAGTAGAATTTATGATTTACATTTAGCACAAAGTTTGAAAAATATATTCTAGTTACTTTACTTTGATAAGTAGGTTCTAGTTGCTTTTCAAATAGTACTATTATATTATAATTTCATAGTAAAATGCACGCTGAAACTCTTATGCTTCTCTTCATAGAGGACCTAATTGAATATAGAAAATTGCATCTAAAAACTAATTTGGCAAGAAGAAACAAGGAAGAAGCAAGATACTTAAATCTAAAGAAAACTATATTGATAGTTGCTAATAATGAGCATGAATAAACCATCATCAAATTGTACTCAGCATAACTAAAGCATTCAATTAAAACTAAGCACTCATTTCTTATCAAATTAAACTAACTAGATTTATGTTTTTAAAAAATGACAATGAATTTCTTGTTTCAAGTAGAAAACAACTAGATAAGTTCTTGATTTGAAAATAGGGGTGGCTTGGCATGAAACCAACAAACTAAACATAATTCAAAAATAGTTGATAGCATTCAAATTTAGAAAATATGATGATAAAAAATTATATACATGCAAGAAACAAAACCAAGAAAAAGTTAAAAATGCTAAATATGTTGGAGAAATAAAACCAAGGAAAACTAATTCTCAACCAAAAAAATGTTGTAGAGAACATATTTTTAAATGTTGGAGAAAATGCCTTATCCTAACATGTCATTTTTTGTGTTTGTGAAAAATACATGGCTTGGTATTTCAGACCAACATTGATAAAATTATAAAATCTAACCAATAAAAATTTTCATGTAGCGAATAGTATCTAAATAACCAATAACCAATTGTATGCAACAATGTTTGTGAAAATATTGCAACTCAATCAATATCTCATGCAAAAGAACCTTTCATGAAACTAATTAAAAAGTTAAACGTTGACAAATTATTATGCAAACACAAAAGAAGGGTGGCTTTACATAGATTGTGTTTCATTGTCAACATTGTGACCATATAAACATATAAATCATAGAACATATGCTTACACTATTCTACAAAAGATAACTATTACAAGCAATTTTTTCTATGATAAGTATTCACAAAGAATTTGGTATATAGATTCTCAACCAATCAATGCTAATTCACTTAACCAAATGATAATATTGTAACATGTCATCAAACATTAAAATTGTAACAAACATGGTGTTGCACTTCTATAGAATAGAGTAATACATCAAATTATTGAAACTGGGTATACTATATAGAACATATGTTAGCTATAGATTGAAATTTTTGATATTATAATACCACAAAAACATAAATAATACCCAGTAATTTAAGAATATATTATGTATAATTTTAGACTCCAACTAAAGTTAAAAGTGTCATATTATTGTGCAATTAATTTATCTAAGAAAAAACAAATCTAATATGAGCAACATGCATAAAACTATCATTATCATTGACACTTTTTCATTGGACAACCCTAAGCCTATTGTAATTGGGTAACTTTTTATGGTGTTGTCCTTGGAAGTTTGAGAATTTCACCAATTCTACTAAAAGCTACATTATTTTAGTTAGGTTTGGGAAATGGGAAGAAACAAGTCTCAAATCTTGCCCAAGCTTTTGAAGCTTAAATCATTATAGACTAGATTTTTAAGTTCATATATAGGAGAGGAAGATGAAGCAACTTAATAGAATAATCAATATTTTAGCATTCTTCACATCATCAAAGCACAACAAAGCAAGGAGACTTCAATTTTTTTGTTCTGGAAATGTAAGCATTTAACAAGTCTACTAAAACCAAACCAGATGTTGCAACTATATGCCCCTAAAAAATCATGCCTCCAACTATTGCTAAGAACAAAAAGACAAACATTAGAACACCAAAAATATTAACCAGAGGCTATTTTATAAACTTCACACTAAATGCCTTCCTTCAATGCATAAATAATTTTGCACCAACTTTTAAAAAATAAACTCTAATTGACATGACTAAAAATTATAAATATAGGGCCAAAAAAATTCCAATGGGTTCTGCATATTGGAAAATTCAAGTACAACTATTTTTTGGAAAAAGGAAATGAAGAAAATGAATAATTACATTTGCTAAAGTTTGGAAAGCATATTTTAATTCAGTGTCTTGGTACTCTAATGATCCTTGTGTTTTGATTAACAAGACTTAGAAGTGTGCCTAAATAGAATTGCAATCTTGCAACTTTACACAATATGCATTTGATAGAATCATTAAAAAATAACATGTGGAGGGTTCAAAGGCTTATTATGTGCTAGTTATGTGACATATGACACACATTGTGAAAAATTGAAGTTCAAGATTTATGTATAGTGTGAAGTTTGAAAACAAAATCCAATTAGTTTACTTTGATAAACAAGTTCTAGCATGCTTTTTGTCAAGATGTAGTTGACCAATACTTGTGCATTCACATCATGGGTAGTTGAGTGCTGATGTGGCATCATATGATTGGTTGCATTTTAGATCAAAGGAATACATTTTGTTTAATTATGGGTAGTCATGTCACAACTATTGACCTTCAATATTGATAAAAATATTGGACATTATATAAACAACTATCACAACTATTGAGACATGCTCAACTATAAAATCCTCTCCCCTAGACATGATATTGTATATGTCACATGCTTTCACTAAAATAGTGGTGGAAATGATGGCAGGTATGGGGCCGCTCCCCACAAGAGACAAGAATACTTCCAGGACAACCCTTGACCCCACCACGAATAATGAAGCTTTGTTCGCAGTCCCCGTACCCAAGCAGCAGAATCTCTCACCCCACCTACTGAATTATGAGGAGAGTGTATGCACTTGCCTTCAATTGGATGGCTCATTCTTTAGAGATAGTTGTACGCTCTAGTCATCAACTTGAGAATGAGGTACATAGACCTACTCTATGTGGTAGCCCTATTGGTAAAGAGGAGTGTATGTGCACATGTGTGTAGCCAAATGAATCCATTCGTGATACTAATTATGTTGATTGTGTCATAAAGAGGAGATATATATATTATTGAATCAAATAACATTATAGAGATATATATTGTTGGCACCCTTGATTGTCTCCAATGATGACCACCTTAGAGGGAATTGTTGCCCATGTTAGAACCCTAACAAGCCAACATGAGTCATTTTGAGAATGGTGAGAATCTAAGAGGCAAGAATACTCTACCGGGTTGTCATGAGAAATATGTTGAACAAAATTTTATTAAAATTGATAGTTTTGAGAACTTATAGTTCATAGTAGTGATTTAGATGTTAATTTCAAATTTATTATGATTATATGTATACAAATATTCTTATGTTGTTGTCATTTTTTATATAAAAAATTGTAGTCGGTTCATCCATGATGAGTCCTTCTTAGACAATAGTAGAAGTCTCATCAATGGTATATGTTTTTTTTTTTTGCAATAGATAAGTTTAAATTTAGTAATCTAGATTTTTTATTTTACACATCTAACCTCTTTTTATTTTATGCATTTCTCACTTTGTCAAAAAATATATTAAAATTATATCAATTTTATGTTACCTGTTATATTCTATCTCAAAATTTAGCAATGTGGCTCCTCTACCCTTATGTTTTTCTAGGACTCTTGCTCATCCTAAGAGACCCTCATTTGTAGAACATCTCTAAAAAAAAACAAAAATTTGGTGTAATCAAGAATTGAATTTTACTTTAATTGATAATTGGCATATATGCAAAATTTGTATTAGTGTACATAATTAAGCCACATTTTGTAAAAAATATTTTAAGTTGGCATATATGCAAAATTTGTATTTGAGTACATAATTATTCTACACTTTTATATATATAAATGATATACAATATAATTTGTTCCTTTTGTGCATGTTTTCTTACCTACAAATTTAAATTTGAATGTATAATCACTTTAAAATGGTTGAGTTATAGATTGATTGAGTTGTAGTTTGTTGTTACTGTTGATCAAGTTATTATAAGAGATAGAAAATACCCAAAAAGTGTTATTGCTATTAGTAGAATTGACCATAAAGAAAGTCTCTTTAAATTTGTTAGATTTGTTGATGATGAATACACACTCTCCCATGCTTTTGTTGCTCAAAGTGATTATATGTCAAAATTGTGGCATGCTAGACTTGGACATACAAATTATAAAAAAATACAAGACATGGTTAGAAAGAATATGGTTAGAGGATTAACAAATATTTTAGCATCTGAAGGTGTATGTGAAGGATGTGTGCTAGGTAAACACCATCGAGATCCTTTTGATTCTAGAAGAGCATGGAGAGCAAGTCATCCACTACAACTCATTCATAGTGATTTATGTGAACCAGGATATCCTTCCATCTTAGGGGCTAGGTGCCTTCTCACCTTTATTCATGATTATAATAGACGAGTATGGGTTTATTTTCTTGAAAGGAAAAGTGAATTATTTGAGGTATTTCAAAGGTTTAAGGCATTAGTTGAAAACCAAAGTGGAAAAAGAATTAAATGCCTAAGGATAGACAATGGGGGTGAATATTGCAATTATGCATTTGAATCATTTTATGAAAAATGTGGTATTAAGGTATAAAGAACAGTTCCATATACCCCTCAACAAAATGGAGTAGTTGAACGAATGAATAGAACTCTTTTGGAAATGACACGTTGTATGTTGCATTTTAAAAGTTTGCATAATAAATTTTGGGGATTGGTTGTCTCTTGTGTTGCACATAAATTGTGAATAGAATCCCCACCAAAGCCCTCACAAATTTCACTCATGAAGAAGCATGGAGTGGAAGAAATCCTCACATCAGGTATTTTAAAGTATTTGGGTGCATTGCTTGGGCTCACATCCCAAAAGAAAATGGGAAAAAGCTAGAACCAAAAAGTCATAATTTATGTTTGCTTATGGGCTATAGTGAAGAGTCAAAGGCTTACAGATTGTATGATTTGGAAAAAAAAAGATCTTTATTAGCAGAGATGTAAAGTTTGATGAACATTCACAACTTACAGCCACAAATGATTGCCACATTTCAAATATTTTACAAAGAAATGGAAACTCTATTAACAAGGATGATAAGAGTATTACTACTATTGAAGATGATATAACTAATAACTTGGCAATGAAGAAGAACTTCTAGTTAGACATAAGACAAAGAGTATTGAAGAGATATATAAACAAAGCCCAAAACTTCAAGGAAGGAATGGTAGTGCCCTCATGGAAAAAGTCTTACAAATAAATGACCCAATCTCATATGAGAAAGCTAGAGGGAAGAAAGAATGGGAGCAAGGAATGAAAGAGGTATATGATGCATTACTAAAGAATAAAACTTGGGAACTTATGCCCCTTCCCAAAGGTAAGAATACATTATTGGTTGTTGTAGACACTTAAAAATTTCCTGAATGATATCACACTCGAATTAGGTATACTAACATCATTTCATCTTGAAACCCATTCTCTTTTCATTTAATTGATTAAATTACCCTAGCTATTTAATTAATTGCATCATTTGCATCTATTAACCTAACTAATTTAATTAGGTTAATTCACCCTCTTTCATGCTAACATTTTGTCTTATTAAATTAAATAAAACAAATTATTTAATTTAAATCTCTGGGTGAAGCCACAATACTGGTTTACAATTTGATGGAGGAAGGAAAACTCAAAAAAAATGATCTCATGGCAAAAAAATTGGTTTTAGGGGTTCGAACAAACCTACAAGTTTGAGTGAACCCAAAAAACCAAGGAAAATGCAAATTAAAAGGTGGTTTGCTCGAACCCCTAGGGGTTCGTTTGAACCCCCCTTATCCCTCATTCTTCCCGACATACACAAAAAAAAACCTCAATTTTTGCACTTCAGAGCTTGGGTTGAAGATGAAAATGGTGGAGAATTCACAAACCCAACTAGAATTAGGTAGTCCTTAGAACGAGCTATCCAACGAATATAATTGTAATATGTTTTGGTTTTATTATGTATTTTTTTTTAGTTTTATTAAACATAGGTTTTTCATCAAAAATCAAGCTCTCTATTCTGCATGTGGAAAAATAATAGATTATCAATTTTTTTTTTGAAAAATATGAGTGCACTAGATATTGAAGTCCTTGATCCAATAAAAAGAAAATTGAATTTTGATACATACAAAAAGTTACGCGTTCTATGGTGCACTATGTCTGAATTGTAATTGGTTTGACTTTGAAACTTGATTAAGAAAAAATATTCAATAAAAACTATCTAACCAAGTGGAAGCACTAGATATCGAGTTACAAATTTAAATTCAAAAGAATTAGAATTTTATCCTTCATGGAAAAAAGTTATGCATTATACAGTGAGTGTCACTTTTTAAAAATGTTGTTTTATGAAAAAAATAGTTTTCAAGGGAGATGGAAAAAGAAGTGTGAAATAATTCCAAAAATTTTGAAAAAAAAATATTTAGAATCTACAGACAAAATGTCACGAAACTCTAGTTTGCATCATCTTCAAATTTCTCACGGTTTAGCCACTATAGGTTCCTGAAAGTGAAGATTTAGTTGAAAAAAATTATTTCAGTGTCCAGTTTGGCCAAAAATTGTAAACCACTATTGTCGGATCACCCCTCTAAATCTTCTTATTTAATTAAATAACCCTATGTTATTTAATTAAATGTCATCACCTTTTCCCTTTTTCATTAAATCACTTTATTTAATGAATATCATCTAATTAATCTAAATACCCCCACTTGCAAGGGAATATTCTTTGCACATTCCTCCAAAAGGAATATTCCTTCCCCTTTTGCACATTAAAACTTTGTTTAAATTTGCTAAATATCTATTTTCCTCATCCATGAGAATATTCCAAAGAATATTCTCTCTCCTCACTCATTTGAAAAAGGGAATATTCTTACCCGCAATATATGATGATAAACAAATATATACCCAAAAGAAACAAAACCGAGAAAAAGTTAACAATGCTAAATAGTTGGAGAAATAAAACCAAGAAAAACTAATTCTCAACCAAAGAAATGGCATAAAGAACCTTTTTTAAAATATTGGAAAAATTACCTTATCCTAACAACATGTCTTTTTTTTGTTGGTGAAAAATATGTGGTTTGGTATTTCACACCAACATTGATAAAATTATAAAACCTAACCAATCAAAATTTCCATGTAGCATTAATAGAAAGCTATGAACAATATCTAAATAACCAATTGTGTGCAAAAAAGTTAGTGAAAAATAAATTGTAAATCAATCAATATCTCACGCAAATTAAAGAAACTTATGTGAAACTAATTAAAAATTAAATGACAAATTATTATGTAAACACAAAATAAGGGTGCCTTTCCATAGAGTGTGTTTCATTGTCAACATTGTGACCATATAAACATCCAAATCGCCACAACACATGCTTACACTATTCTACAAAAGATACCTATCACAAGAAATTATTTCTATGATAAGTCTTCACAAAGAATTTGGTGTATAGATTTTCAACCAATTGATGCTAATTCACTTAACCAAATTAAAATATTGTAACATGTCATCAAACATTAAAATTGCAACAAACATGCTTTTTCTTTTCTATAAAATAGAGTAATGCATCAAATTCTTGAAAATGGGTATACTATAGAACATATGTTATGTATAGATTCAAATTATTGATATTATACCACACAAACATAAATAATGCCTAGTAATTTAAGAATATATTATGTATAATTTTAGACTCCAACTAAAGTTAAAAGTATCATAATATCATGCAATTAAGGTATCTAAGAAAAAAAATCTAAGATCAACATGCATAAAACTATCATTGTCATTGGTAGTTTTTCATTGGACAGCCCTAAGCCTATTGTAATTGGAGAAGGAAGTGTAGATGCTATTTTTTATGGTGTTGGAAGTTCGATAATTTCACAATTCTACTAAAAGCTACAATATTTTAGTTAGGTCTGGAAAATGGGAAGAAACAAGTCTCAAATCTAGCCCAAGCTTTTGAAGCTTGAGTCATTATAGACTAGTTTTTTTAACTTCATCTATAGGAGAGGAAGATGAAGCAACTTAATAGAATAATCAATATTTTAGCATTCTTCACATAATCAAAGCACAACAAAGTAACAAGACTTCAATTTTTTGTTAGGAAATGTAAGCATTTAACAAGTCTACTAAAACCAAACCATGGGATGTTGTAGGTGTATGCCCCTAAAAATTCATGCCTCCAACTATTTCCAAGAACAAAAGTACAAACATTAGAATACCAAAAAACTTAACCACAATCTATTTTACAAACTTCACACTAAATGCCTTCCTTCAATGCATAAATAATTTTGAAGCAAATGCAACTTACCGTGTAAATGTAAGCTCCACAATTGAATTGAAACTATGGAAGATATATACACTATTGAATTATTTTTTTTAAAGACGTGAGTAGAAATAATAAGAAAGAATCAATGTACAAATTTTTAGAAATTTGAACCACTTTAAACAATTCTTAAATATATATTTAGAAAAAACAATACACATATACATCTGCATGATACTATATATGCCACAGGCTTTCATTAAAATGGTGGTGGAAATGATGGTGGGTAGTTGTGTGTGGGGTTTCTCCCCACAAGAGACAAGAATACTTCCTCAGTGTGAGCGAGAAAACCATGAATAATGAAGCTTTGTTCATTGTCCCCGTGATCCCCGTACCCAAGCAGCAACATCAGAACCTCTCACCCTACCTACTGAATTACCGATGTGCTGAGTGGCTCCTAAAATGATGATAGCTTGACCCTTACTCAATTAACAAGGGGGGGAGGAGGAATTGTTTCAAAAGCAAGTACTATTGTGAAATGACAGACGTTGGTTGTGGGTTGGGGCATATGAGACCATCTATACTATTTGTGAACTAACTTTCACATGATGAGCCAAACAATCTTTGAACCCAATAGGAATGATGAAGCATGTGATTGTTGGACCGAAGTAACAAGACCTTTCACCCCACTTATTGAATTATTAGTTCCTGTCGATAGGCAGGTTTACTATTGCATTTGTTGCATTTGCTTTTCAAATAGTTGCTTGGTCAATGAAATTGTATTGTTTAAAATAATTTTGTCTTTTTCCTACAGTTGGGATTTAAGCACATATTTTTTGTGTTTGAAAATTATGGTTTATCTCCTTTTCTATTGGTTGGAGTAGGTCTATTTTTCATTTTTCATTTAAGTAAATTAGGAAAATAGGGACACATTATCTATTGTGGCAAATATTTAATCAACAGAAGCTCTTAAAATTTGTGTTTAATGTCTAAGTGTTTGCAAAACTTTATCACATTGGTCTTTTTTTTCCAAATTTTGTCATGTGCCCCTAGTGTTGATTTGCTTGCAAGAAAAGTAGCAAAAATAGAAGTACATGATAAATGTTACAGATATCTGTAATGCATCGTAAAGCAGTGAATGCATAGTTAATGCATTAAATACTATGTCAATACTAGCACAATTCTTGGATTTACCTTTTATATGGTCAAGTGGTGAGACAAATTCAATAATCTAAATATATGTAATTTTGTTTCTAGAGTGAGTTTTGTTTGAGCAATTTTCCCAATAAAGCAATGTTTTTTAAGCTGAAGGTTAGATTGCTAAATAGGTGTAAATGGGAAGGCTTGTGTATGCTTGGTCATTCTGCATACCTGGTGCATGTGGACGGGTATGTGCAGGATCATCATGGAAAAAACAGGTCCTTAAGTGGCAAGAAAATTAGAAAAAATAGAGTTAGGCAACTTGACATAAAAATTTGAATAAGTTATCTATATTATTTCAAAAATATGTAAGAATAGAATCTGCAGAAAACTAAATGTAGTTTCTAAACTACTAGGTTTGTTTAAAAAAAAAGAAATCTATTTGGTGAAAATTTGAAATTTCAATGCAGTAGTACTTAAATTTCAAGGAAAAAATAAGAAGTAGGTGTCTGTTTGACCACCCTAACCACAATAAAATGATAATAATTTTTTATAAGATTTTAGATATAAGTAGAGGACTCAAGTCCTGATGTGATGCATATTTTTTTGTAATTTTTTTCCAAGTAAATAATTAATTATGATTTTTTTATTACAAATTTTAAAAAATATAAAAAAATTGTATGTCTAACCACCTTAACTTGGTCAAAACTTCATGAAATTGAATTTTTCTTTTTTTAATCCTATAGTATGTGAAGCATAGAATGTGACGCATGTTTTGGATTCAAAAAATTTGATAGAGTTTGAAAGCTATAGATGTTTTTCAATCAGTCTATCAATCAAGACTTTAGTCGTAATTTGAATAGAAAATGAATAATAATTATTTATTAAATTCAAAGTAGAGGATAATTTATATTGGTGAAAATCTGAGAATCTCCTTTAAAAACCCTTTTCATTTCATCAATTTTGGGTAAAAACAAAGTCATCAGCCACATACCCATCATATTGCCACTTTTTGGCCCATCATGATCCTGCACATACCCGAACTAATTGCATGGATGGTAAGAATGGTGGAGCTGTTACGTGTAGAAATGTGATAATGTTCACTTGAAACAAATTTTTGCCTTGGTTGATGTATTGGGCTATGATATTTTCAAATTCTATGAAGAACACTTTGTAAATAAATTGTTATGGCTCAGTAGACTTTGTAGTCTACAAGTGCTTCTAATTTAAGCAAGGGGAAGAGGATTGCATCAATGCAATTGTATTCATTCTACAAAGTCACTTAAATGGTTGTGCTTGTCTTGATATTAGTATTTTTGTCTTGTTGTGACTAGAAGTTATGTTTGCTATTATAGGGCCTAATTGTACAAAATTATCTAGTAGATGGCATATGCTATGTAACCAAGTTACATGGAATAGTTGAAGCTAAGGAGTAGGTTACTATTGCAATGGTTTCATTTGTAACTCAGAGATAATAAACAATTTATCTCTTTTTATATTGGTTGGAGAAGGTCTATTATTCATTTTTGTTACAGTAAAATAGGAAAATAGGAGAACATTATATATTTTATGAATATTTAATCACTAGATGCAAATTGTGTCAGCTTTTCCAGTGAGGTGGTGGATACTGAAGCAGTCAATACATGTATAATGCATTAAATGGTATGACTTGTAGGTCAAAAACAATAGTCTATTAGATGCAAATTGTACGAGATTTGTAGGTGGGCTTGTGGGCACGTAAGTTGTGAATGCATAGATAATGCATGGAAATCCAGGGAAGCAATCAATTTTATTTGTGCTAATTTTCATTTGTTTATTATCTATTAAGAAACTTATTTTTTTTTAACTCTAGATTCCCCTGTTCCATGTTTGCTAAGTCTATGAGGCCCTTCAATGGTGGAGAAGCTATAGAATTTTGTTTGAGAAAATTTCCCAATAGCTTAGTTTTTTGTGGCTAAATCGGTAACTATTAACATTCACTTTGTAAAAAAAGCATAGGAAATGCATTAAACATTCTGGGCAAAGAAACGACATCGATAAGTGTGTTAAGAAACATGATCTTCCAATGTGTCTGAGAATTATGTATTAGAAGAGTTGTGAACAATAAAGGAGAATGTTGGTTCAAGAATTTGACTTTCCAAATAGACAGATGGGCATAGTGAATGACAAGCCATGTAATTCATAAACATGAACCTATTTTTTGCCCAAAATCATGTTACTTTTGCAATAAAAAATATGCATAATTGCAATCATGGGATATGCAATTCATTGGTTAAATATTTTCCAAAATTTATAATGTCTTGAGTGTTGGTTTGTGCTTATGCTCATTTTTTTATTGTTTATTGAGAAGCTTGTGTGGTTTTAGCTCTAGGTTGCCATCTTTGATGTTTATTATTCTGTGCAGTGCTTGAATGGGGGAGGAGTTGTAAGAATGGTGTACTACTGGTGATTAGATCGTTTGTCTATTTGTAATACTTGATAACTAGAAGTATTGCTCATTGTTACAGGGAAAACTAAATGGTTCATTGCTTTTGTGCCAACCAACCCTCGGTCAAAGCTTGTGCAATTTGCATTCAGCGATTAAATATTTGCCAAAATATATAATGTCCTACTTTTCTAGTTTACTTAAACAAAAATGAATAGTAGACCTACTGACATTTAATGTAGTAGTTATAGATTGATCGACAAGCATGCCATATCTAATGCACATCATACAATTGCAGTAGTAACTTGCCTCTGAGAAAAATGCCATGCACATGAAGCGCATGATGGTAGTAAAGCTAACACAATTTTCATTCAACTCTTAATTTTATAATTTCCATTTGTAATACTTGCTTGGACAATCAAATTCGATTGTCTTGTAGTAGGTCTACTATTCATTTTAGTTTCAGTAAATTAGGAAAATATGGGAACATTATATACTTGGGATTTATGGACATATTTTTCATGTTTGAAAACCATGATTTATCTCTTTTGCTATTGGTATAGCTAGACTGTAGGTTTAAATATTAATTAATTTCCTTTCAAGTATATATCCACTTACATCATTGAAATGTCCCACCAAAAACAATTGGTATCAAACCATTAAAGTGGCGCATTAAAGAAGGGAAACAACATTGAAAAGTGCCTTGAGAAGCACAATATGTTGAGGCTAGTGGTATGGAGAAATCCAAATACCTCTTAGTCTGTTAATAGTGAATAGGTCTAAATGGGAATGCTTGTTTATGCTTTGATGTGTTGCATACCTTCTAGATGTCAACTAAGTGCATGGATAGTGAGAATGGAAAGGGTGTTACATGTGAATGTGTGAGAATATAGACTTGAAACCAATTTTTCCCTTGATTGATGCATTAGAATAGTAGTTTGTTGTTGCCACATAAAGCAATATTATTTTAGATCTTTGAGCAAGGTCTTGTTCATTGTGGAGGCATACAATGCATTAACTATGGATTGATTGCTTTGATAGGCACTAGCCTACCAGCAAAGCTTGTAACATTTGGATTTGATGACTAGATGTTTGCAAAAATTTATCGTGTTTTTTTGTTTGGCTTATTTGCTTAAAGGAAACTGAATGATAGACCTACTTGAAAGAAAAGAGAAAGATATAAATGATAATTTTGAAACAAAAAAAATGTTCTCAAGTGTTGTCTATAGAAATAAAAGTAGAAAAGTTTAGATTATAGAAATTGATTTGTTAGCAAGGGTTGTGTATCAAGTGCAATGAGCAAATTTTGAGTGACAAAGCTCATATAATTTGGATTTAATTCTTAAACATTTGGAAAAATTTATTGTGTGCCTTTGTGTTTCATGTTTATGAATAACATGTTGTATGTTATGGACTGTGCTCATTTTTCTAAATTGTATGTGTAACAGGAACAATTGGTTGCAATTGAAGTGGGGGAAAAGATCTATATCACTGCAACTAGACTTGGTTCTTCAAAAACAAATTGTAAGGTCAAATTCTTGTATCATTCTCCCACATTTTTTGCAATGAAATTTAATTCTTTCAATGTGTCTAAAAATTATGTATTGGAAGAGTTGTGAACAATAAAGGAATACGCAAGTTCAAGAATGTGACTTTTCAAATAGACATATGTGCATAGTGAATGACATGCCATGTAATTGATAAACATGAAACTATTTTTTTTCCCAAAAATATGTTGCTTTTGCAATTAGAAATATTCATATTTGTAATCATGGAATATGCAATTCATTGGTTAAATATTTTCCAAAATTTATAATGTCTTCCTAGCTCTCCTAATTTTCTTAAACAAAAATCAATAATAAACCTAGTGCATTAATCATGTATTCACTATTGTAGTGCCAACTAGCTCGTTGCCAAGGCTTGTGCAATTTGCATGCAGAGATTAAATATTTTCCAAAATATATGTGTTATTTTCCTAATTTACTTAAACAAAAATGAATAGTAGACCTACTCCAAGCAATAGAAAAGGAGATAAATGATGGTTTTCAAACAGAGAAAATATGTACATCAATCCCAAGTATATAATGTTCCCGTGTTTTGCTAATTTACATAAGCTAAAATGAATATTAGACCTATTGCAAGACAACCAAATTAGATTGGCCACATAAGTATTAGAAATGCAAATGAGAAATTTAAGAACTCAAGTGTTGTCTATAGAAATAAAACTAGAAATGTTTAGATTATAGAATTTGATTCATTTGCAAGTGTTGTGTATCAACTACATCGAGCACATTTTGAGCAACAAAGCTCACACAAAGTTATTGTGTGCTTTTGTGTTTCATGTTTATGGATAAAATATTGTATGTCATGGACTGTGCTCATTTTTATAAATTGTAGTTGTAACAAGGACCATTGGTTGCAATCGAAGTGGGGGATAAAGATCTATATCGTTGCAAATAGACTTGGTTCTTCAACAACAAGTTGTAAGGTAAAACTCTTGTATCATTCTCCCGCTTTCTTTGCAATGAAATTTAATTCTTCCAATGCATCTAAGTATTATGTATTGGAAGAGTTGTGAACAATAAAGGAGAACCTTGGTTCAAAAATCTGACTTTTCAAATAGACAGATGGGCATAGTGAATGACATTCCATGTAATTTATAAACTTGAAACTATTTTTTGCCGATAAGCATGTTGCTTTTACAAACAGAAATATGCATAATTGTAATCATGGGATATGCAGTTCATTGGTTAAGCATTTGCAAAAATCTATAATATCTTCCCACTATCCTAATTTTCTTAAACGAAAATCAATAATAGACCTAGTGCACTAATTATGCATTCACTACTATAGTGCCAACCAACAAGCCACTAGTAAAGCTTGTGCAATTTTCATTAGTGATTAATATTTGGGAAAATATATAATGTCCTATTTTCCTAATTTACTTAAACAAAAATGAATAGTATACTTGCTCCAACTAGTAGAAAAAGAGATAAATCATGGTTTTCAAATATGAAAAATATGTCCATGAATCCTAAGTATATAATGTTCCCATATTTTGCTAATTTTCTAAAACTAGAATGAATAATAGACCTATTACAAAATCATCAAATTTGATCGGCCAAGTGAGTATTACAAATGTAAATGAGAAAATTAAGAACTCAAGTGTTGTCTATAGAAATAACGCCATAAATGTTTAGATTATAGAATTTGATTCGTTGGCAAGGGTTGCGTATGAAATGCATTGATCCCATTTTCAGTGATAAAGCTCACACAGTTTAAATTTAATTCTTGAATGTTTGGCAAAATTTATTGTGTACTCCTGTGTTCCATGTTATGAATAGCATGTTCTATGTCATGGACTATGCTCATTTGTCTAAATTTTACCTGTAATAGGAACCATTGGTTGCAATTGAAGTGTAGGACAAAGATCTATATCGCTACAAATAGACTTGGTTCTTCAACAACAAGTTGTTAGGTTAGATTCTTGTATCATTCTCTCCCTTTGTTTGCAATGAAATTTAATTCTTCCAATGTGTTAGAGAATTATGTATTGGAAGAGTTGTGAACAATAAAGGAGATCGTTGGTTCAAGAAACTGACTTCCCAAAAAGACAAATGGGCATAGTTAATGACATGCCATGTAATTCATAAAAATGAAACTATTTTTTACTCTATAGCAAGTTGCTTTTGCAATCAAAGATATGCATAATTGCAATCATGGGATATGCAATTCATTTGTTAAATATTTCCCAAAATTTATAGTGTCTTCTTACTCTCCTAATTTTCTTAAACGAAAAATCAATAATAGACCTAGTGCTTTAATTATACATTCATTGTTCTAGTGCCAACCATCCCGTTTCCAAAGCTTGTGCAATTTGCATCCAACGGTTAAATATTTTCTAAAATATATAGTGTCTTATTCTCCTAATTTACTTAAACAAAAATGAATAGTAGACATATTGTAAGATAATCAAATTTGATTGGCCAAGTAAGTAATACAATTACAAATGAGAAAATTAAGAATTGAATGCACATTGTGTCAGATAAATATTGTCGTCATGCACTTGATGTGGCTGGCATTTTTCTCAGAGGCAAGTTATTGTTGCAATCAAGGCAAGTCGCTATTGCAATTGTAAAGTGTACATTAGATATGGTATGCTTGTCAATCAATCTATAGATAATGCATTAAATGCGTCCATGGTTGGTGAGACATTGTCCAAAGTATACATTTTTCCCCTTTGTAATTCTCATTTGTTAACTATGACTGGATTCCAAAGGAAACAATTGCATATGTAATCTACTTCTCAGTTTCACCTGTTTCATGTTTATGAGTTGGATATCATATGTCGATTGCTTTATCCATTTAGTGTAGCTTTTGTATTAACTTCAGTTTACTTTGCCTCCTAAGTTAGGTTTATTGTTTAGGAAACATGTGTGTACATTATTTTCAAAGTTAACATCCTGAAGTAATTGGTAGCTATGCACCTACTTTTGCATGTCTATAAATATGTGTATTTGATACAAGTCACTTCTTCAAGTTCTTTATAAACAATATAATTACAGTCATTTGAATTTGTTTGAACTAATCCTCAAAGTTATTATACATTGAATCTTTGATTCTCTATAAACTAAAAAAACAATGTAAACTATAAAACTATGTGAAAGCATTGGAAAGCTACCGTTGCACTATTCTACAACAATTTATTGTTGTTTTCCACATGACCTCTTCCTTGCAAACAATAATGTATTTTTTTGCCTTGACATGAGTTATCATAATATTTCACATGCTTCTCAAATATAGGCTTTTGAACTTTATTGTAGTTATTGGCTAGGGTTGTTAATTCATTAAGCCTATGTTATACATTGTCTAACATGACCTTGAGTGCTCTAAACCTTTCATTTATTTTTGGAGATTATTCTAGGTAGTTTGATCCAGACCATTCATGCACATATTTAACAATTGTACCCATCTTGGTTATCTACCTCTAGTGTGGTTGTGCTTGCTCGCTCACAAAGTTGACTTGGCTATAGTCATGCATTTACAAAAAAAATATTGTTCTACAAAGCATTTCTAGATCATACTCTAATGCATCAAGCAAAGGGAAAATTTGTTTGAAGTCAATATTTTCAAGTGTTTACATGTAACACCCTTACGTTGTCACCATGCATGGATGCACCCTACAAGTAACAAGTATGCAAGGCATGGAAGTGTAGAAAAACCTTCTTATTTATTCCAATTTTCCATTGTAACTTTCTTGTAAAATAGTATTGCTTTATATGCCTTAGTAAGGCTACTGCATAGTGGCAAGAGACTATTAGGCATTGGGATTGGCCCTTATTGCTAGCCCCAGCATGTCATGTTTTCCAGGGAAACTTTCAGTCCGATATCTCTTCTAAAAAATGTTCACTGCATCATCTATGTTTTGTTACTAGAAAATCCCCAATTTTAAAATGCTATTTTTTTTAAGAGTCCTCTCTCATTTTTTTTGGCAATATGACATCCAATTTTCCCATTTTATAATTATTAACTAGATTGATAAACTCTTCATGTTTGTACTAAACCAATGTTTAAAAATTGAAAAATTCCATGAATGGCAATATGACAATGGACAATGTAGACATGATAGCTTGTAGAAATTCAAGGCCTATTCTATGGTTTGTTGCCAATAAGTAGTTCATGTCGTTGGATTTTTTCCAACAGACAAGTTATTGTTGTAGTTAAACCAGGCTGATATTGCAATTGTTTAATGTGTTAGTTTAAGATGTTGAGTTAAATTTGTAGACAATATATGCACATATTAATTGAATGGGAAAATGTCCTAAATACTAGACCTAACTTAGAAATGCTATGAAAGTAGGGCACTATTGCAATCTTTCATTTGTAATTGAATGATAGTAAACAAAGAGGAATTCTGACAAGAATAACTGAATGCTACATAAATTATAGAATTTCACTGGCACCAATATCAAATGCACATTGAACAATTTGCAAAAATAGGGAACAAAATACACCAACGTGATAAATTTTTGTAAACATTTAGACATTAAATTCAAATTTTATGAGCTTTGTTGATAAGCTATTGGCCACTGAAGCAATGAATACATAGTTAATGCATTGAATTCCTTCCCAGTTGACAAGACCTTGTTGAAAGCATTCAGTTTTCCCTGTGCTAATTTTTGTTTGTTCATTGTCCATCAATTGCAAATGAAACCATTGCAATAGTGATAAGATCCTTGGCTTCGACTGTTGAAAATAAAAATCAGCTCTAAAAGGAAACTAAATTATCAAACATCTTCTTTTCTGGTTCACAATCTAGTTATAAGGTGTTTGAATCTTTGATGAAATTCTTGAAGGCAAGACAATTATAAATGAGGCAATTAATTACCCATTTCTGAATCTCTTCATCTTGAAGAGAATATTATACATATTTCAAATGTTGCAAAATAGTTATTAGGGTCAATGTATGGACTGGGTGAAATTGAAGAAGGGATTATGATAGGTGAATCAACAGTGGAATCTAATGAGTCTTCTACTGCACATAGTACAAATTGGGGTCCTGAACTTTTAGACAATATAATAACTTCCACATGCAATGACTGAGAATCTCCTTTTTCCCCTAGTTTGTACATGGGATGTCCAATCCGATGGTTGGTTTCCTTTTATTCAGAAAATCAAGGGCAACGTAGTGTACAACTAACATTTCCCAAGAAATTTTTGATGATTTCCTACAAAGAAATGCTGGTATGGATCATTTGATTGCTGGAGTATGTGACAAGGAATGGGTTTTTAAGCATCAGAATTTACATAGAAATTTTTTACAGGGTGTTGGTTCTACTTATTTAATGGCAGCAGTCGCAATGTGGTAGTTGGTTGTGTGCACAGTTTTCAATCATCCAGCATTGTTTCACACATGCAACTACTTCTCCTAGCCTGTTAATGGATTTACATGATTACATTGGGAATCATTTGAGGTAGGGTCTTCCTACAATGTATATAGTTGATATTTTGTTGTGCTGGTAGTTTAGGTGTTTTCTTCCCTTGCTTTATTCCATTTTTAGCTTGCTTTTTTTCTTCCTTCTCCATACTCCTTGATTCCATGCCCAATGGAAAAGATTGGTCCATGCTCATGATTCTGGGTTCATTGTCTCATCCTTTGCAGTCCTTATCCCCAACTAGAGCCACTGTTACCCATAAAAATTTTCTTAACTTCTATTCGGGATGCTATCTTTCTTTGCGCCTAAGTCTTAGACCCAATCTTTTTTTGGGTGGTCTTTTGTTGTTCTCTTCAAACTTGGGTGAGGTTTTTGTAAGTTCATTGAACCTCTTACTTTACTGCCCATCTTATTTTTCCTTCATAGGGTGGTGTTTTTCTACCATGTTCGAACTTTCTTTTTCCCCAAGTGAATGTATGAATGTGGGGAAACTGATTGATGGGTCATAAATCAGAGTTTAGAAACTTCTCTTGCAAGTTATGCCTTAGGCGGTATTCTTGAGATTATCTCGAACATGGGTGGGGTTTTATTAGGTTCTTCAAACCATTGATTTTCCCACCTAAGAAGAGATCTTATTGATTAACCCAATTATAGCTAGTTTGGTTACTTAACCAATGCATTATACAGAAGGGAACCAGTCATTTCCAAGCATGATATGAACAAGAAACAATGGAGCCATACATGTAAAAACATAAATAGCATCAAAAAGAGTTATTTTATTTATATATGTAAACATTTTTACACTATACTAGCATAGACAAAACCACTTGGTTTAATTACAAAAATTTAGGTGGCGGACACAAAAAGAGGCACAAGAAAAGACATTTCATTTCAAGTGCACAAAGAGAACATTAGAACATGGACACCCTCAGTGACAATCTATAGACGTTCGATTTGAGCCGGTGATGGCAAATTTTCATGTGACTAGAGGAATTGCACAAACATTCCCATATCATTCCTCACCACTCCCATGCATAGCAGAGCCACGACCTCCTCCAAAGTCTCGTCTTGGATAGTAGGCATAATGTAGATGGCATCAATTATCAACCCAGTTCGGGGATAATAGTTGAGTCCATTTATCGCCACCTTGGTGCAATGATGGAATTCAAGTTTCACCAGGTGCTCTAGTGCTCTCATGCCCTAGCACCAACGGCCAGAAGTCTTGATGACTATGTAGATGAAACACTCCAACATAGTGGTGTTATGCACATGGGATTGGCTCAGAAACACCTTGCCAAGGATACTCCATAGCACTTCTTCCTCCACTTCGCTCTGCACCATGAAGACCTCTTTTAGCTGGTTAGAAATGTGCCTGAACAGTAGGCTACACTCAATTTCCTCTAGGATTTAATGTAGTCATTTGTAGAATTTCCATCACTCAGAGAACTCGCCATGTTGGATGCAATTGATTGTGGAAGAAAAGTGACACTGGCTAAATTTATAGAGTCTTAGTTAGACATGGGTGTATTCTTCTAAGCTTGACAAGATGTTAATTTAATTCACATTTAAGGTTGGCTTGCATCAATTTCAATTACAATTTCCTATTAGGCAGCTCACATGTTCCACCACTTGATATTCTTATGTGTTGCATTAAAGGTTGGTGAAATGATTAGTTCTTTGGTGGCTGTTGTTGGGGTTATTATCAGTTTTCTTTGATGATACTTATTCCCTACAAAATTTCCATTATTTTGATCAACTTCCTGAGGAACGTTTAGGATATAAGAAGTTTCTATTTTAGTAACAGCTTTTGTTCCTACCAAAGATTTTAGCCATCTTATAAATTTGAAGTTAAAAATATAGAAGGTACCTTTTTTTGGATACACCCAAGGGGTTTTGTCAAGAAAGAATAACATTTATTGCAGACTGTAATAGCTTGTAATTGATGTATTATGAATTAAATGATGCTTGGTATGCTAATATTGGTATTATGCGTACAATATAGTTGCATCTCCTTTGAAAGATGAGCTATATGTCATTTATTTATTGTAGTCTGGTTTGTTTTCACTAGTTGGATTTGATGGTCATGAGTTTTCAATCTTTGTGTTGATTATAAATGGCTACGACCTCTGCTACCACGTTAGTTTCATATTTATGAGCTAACGCTTGTCACCTTTACTGCTTCTAGTTAAAAGCACATATTTTTTTCTTAGGATTATTTTAATTCATTGAAAATCTAGTGAGGGAGTTGTAACTCAACAAAATTTGGAGAAAAGCCACAAATGAAATTGTGGATTTTTTAGAGTTAGCAAATTTCAATCGATGCCAAATCTAGGTTTAGAGTCATTTCCTAACTTATTCATCAAGAACCATCCCATTCGTTAACAAGAAGAACAAGGCATATTACCATGGAATGATGGTGTTTGGGAATTTTTCAAAGTAGAAATTGGAATGGTAGATTTGAGATGGTTAGAAGAAATAAATTGTGCAAACAAAACATAAGACTCCTTTGAGATCTCAGGTAACTTATATTGTGAAATTTTTAATCTCCAATAAAGGAGGGTGTAAAATCTAGTGAACCCCAATCATCATCAAAATATGCACTCAAAAGCAAAGCACCATTCTGATCATCACTATTGTTAGCAACAAAGAATAGTGGGTTGGATTTTGTTGAAGAAGGAATCAAATTGCTAAGAGATTTAGAAATACGAGGTTGATATACAACTTTTCTTGTAAGCTACTTTCTAGATTTGGATCAGCCTCAATTTGTGTAGAGCTTATTATTAATATTAAAAAAATTATCATACGGTGAAGAGTAGATGAGATTGCCCCCATGGCATGAACCCATAGTCTATCGAGAAGAATATTATATGAAATATTATTAATCATGACATGGATAAGTATAGGTAAAGTAGCATGTCCTACCTCCACTAGTAGTGTGATTGTACCTAGCATTTGTCTACCACATTATCGAAGCCACAAATATTAAGAGTATATAGTTTGATGAGAGACATATCTAGATACTGATCTTATGTAAAAGGTCTCTACTACAACCATCAAGGTATGATATGTTATCAATCAGAGTATGCTTTATTTTATTTCTATTAATGATTATTAAAATCATGAGAGGATCTTGTTGTTGTTGTTGTTCACTTCTAGAGGAGGCAACTCATGTTGTGAGAAGATAATATATGTATGCATACAATCTACCAAGGTTGCTACATCATTCGATCTTACAAAAGGTGGGATGAATATCTTCTGTAAGGCTTCCTTGAGCATCTTGTGGTATGTAGGTGAGATTTGTATTAGTTCCCAAAGAGATATCTTAGTTCGAGTATCACAAAGTTGCTTGACAAGATCATATTCCCTATTGGCATGCTAGGAAAAATGAGGAGGTGGGGGAAGGAAGGGTTGAGAAGGAGGAAGAGAAGTGGGAATGGTTGGTGCTTGTTTACTTTTCTTGTTGTTATGAATGTTATATGTGTGAGAAAACATATGATAATGAGGTGGTTGTAATACATTTTGTGTATCGAAATGAAGATGCACAAATTTTTTAGGTTTCGCATGTTCTTTGTGGGAACCAGAAATATAAATTGTGCTAACTAGATTTTGATTAAGATATATCCTTGAGGGGTTCAATGTGAATAAAGACTCTTGATTCACCAATGATTCATATCTAGAAGAGATAACATTTAATTAAATATAAGGTAAAGTAACATTGAGAAAAGGGCTATTGATATCAACCTCTCATGCTAAAATATCCTTACACATAGGAGGAATTTAAAGAGAGATCAAAGAAAATAATAGAAGAGGAGAAAGAAACTCACTTTCACATGCTTGTAAGAGAACTTATTGAATTTTCTTAACAAACATGGAAAGGGACAAAAGGAAAGAAGATAATAAGTTCATTATGAAAGAGAGATATATAGAGGAAACTGATGACAAGACAGATATGTCGATTAAGGGATAGAAGAAATTTTGTTTCTAGTTTGGTTTTATAATCTAAAAGAAAGAAAAAATTTATTTAACTTGTGTTTTTTCTAAAATAAACACACAATGTTTTGTACAAATTCTAAATAAGATACTCAATATAGCTATCTAATTAAATAACAAACTAATCAGATGTAAAAATATATGTAAGTAAATCAGAAGGTTTGCAAGTATAAGCTACATTGGGTTCACAAAAATATCATATGGAAAAGGAGATCCTAGACTAATTAATATATATTAACCTAGATCAATCCTTATCTCATACAATATTTAGATCACGAGTCACCAAAGACTCAAGGCTTGGCTACTATCCTCAAGGAAGAGCCAAGTTATTTGGTGGGAATTTGTTCCTTTGTTGCAAAGATGAAATATTGATAAATGTGTTGATTAAATAAAATAATGGGTAACCCTATTTGATCAAGTGAGAAAATATATAGAATATTGTTACTATTTACAAAAAATAATGGCAAAGAAGGAAAGAGAAAATTTGATAGAACCTATCATTGAAAGTAGAGGTGAAAATGGAAAGACACCAATGTGGGGTACTAGTGTCTTTAGCATTTGTATAGTATGAATTCCTATGATCATAAAGTGAAAGCTATTGTCCTAGATGTAGGCATGTCACACAAATGGCAATGCACCATATTGAAGTCCTAAATACATTGTACATCTATTAGGTGATAGTCTAGAAATTTATGTGTTAATCTCATGTATCAATTTTTGATATTGCTCGTCTCAAATCTGAACCTGCACAAACACATAGATAGAAAATGGTTATGTTGTATAAAGGCTTGCCTCAATCAAACCTCGTGTTCATGTTCCCACATTCATAATAGCAATGATGATGATAGAGATTGTGTAAATAAAATATCATGAAATAAAGTTACCATATGCATGAAACCCTTGTTGGAGTATTGTTGCACCCACCACAAAGGGTTGATGATGAAGGAGTAAGTTTCCATGAATACCTACAAGGGTTAGTGTGCATAACAAAATAGTCTCCACAAATAGAGAGATTTAGAAATCATGTAGAGAAGAATAGAGAAAAGGAGAGATAATGCATGTAGAAGTCACATGTCTTTAAATGAGAGAGCTTCTTAGATATGCATCCCAAGTACTTTTTGGAGCTAGGCCAACAAGGTGCAATGTTCAAGACACTAAAGGTTGATATTTGGATTTATAACATTTTCAAAACTCACATGTAGGACACTAACACGCCACTCTAGTGTCCTAGCATTTTTTGCTCTCGAAATACCCGTTGTCAAGAAAATTAACATAGTTTCTTAATTAGGCCACAAAATGGTCATGTTATGAACATAATTAGCCATACATGCAAAATAGAGTGTCAAATCTAGTGTGAAATTTTCAATGGCAACAATTTATGACACTACACAATCCTTAATATGGTCATGCACAAAATAACTATATAGGAGCAAAAATAAAATGGAAAGCAAAAATGTTAATGGCTCAACTAAGGACTAGTTTGCACTAGCTTAGGTGTGAAAATGGAAGGTGGAGGGTACCTAAAGAAGAGTGGACAAATAAAATTTATTATTTTTGTACTTAGGAGTTGGTGGAGATAGAATGACACTACATAATAAAATGTTAAGCTTAGATGGATATTCATGCCAATTACATTGATATTTTAAATGTGGGCTCCTTGAGTAACCTATTTGAAGAAGAAAGGATAACAAAAATTACAAATTACTTGATTAAGATACATAGCAGAAGATCTAAGATCCAAAAGAAAAAGGGAGTTCAAGTAGGCACTATGTTGGCAGTCTACTTGTTTTGAAGTTTTGTGCTTATCCATGTGGTTGGTTATTCGAGGGTCCCATAGGTTGTTTGGCCTCATGGATGTTATAAAAAAACTTCATTCATTTATAAATCAATCAATTATGGTTGGATTGCATTACCATGAGCTTAAGGTTTATATATTGATCACTTCACATAATTCTAATACAATTCCACATAATGAATTGACTTCACTTAGAATGATAAAAGAGAGCCAATTAGAACATTTACCTAAATTTGATGATGTGAGTCAAAAGATATTATTGATCTCATAGAATATATGTGGAAGTTGTGTCAATCAAACAAATGAGGAAATAGGCATTAGCTTATCATAGTTTGTACCCTACAAGTAATGCCAATTGTACCTTGTACACAATGGCATCCAACTCACCTCAAGAAATATAAGGAAACCCCCACCCAACATACTAATGAACCCATGCTATAAATGTATGTAGATGTACACATATGTGTCAAATATATTTGAGACTTAAATACAAACTTTTTCTTAAGAGTTCTAATTTTTTGATAACAAGTATCAAATAATGATGAAGTATAGCAATAATAATATTTATTTATAATTTAAAATAATATAATATTTATGTTAAAAATATATATATATTTCTATGATTATAAGATAAAATTTAAAATTAATTATTAAAAATAAAATAAAATTCATTTTTAAACAAAAAAATTCTAAAAATTATAAGAAAGATAATAATTATAAAAATAATAAAAAATGACAATAAACCTGAATAAAACATTATACATAAATTATCTTAAATTTAATTTTAAGTATAGTAAATGACTATCTAAAGATATATAGACTAGGACAAAGAAATGTTTATAAAATATTTGAAAACATACTATCAGTACTAATTTAAAATATGAGTTTAACTAATTTAATTAAATTAGAAAAAAAAAATACAAGTCAAAAATAAAAATATAAGTCATGTTTTAAAAGTTCATATTAGAGCACATGAAAGAAATAACAAGAATTAAGAATTTAAGGTAAAAATAATAACTAGAAACTTATAAGGTTGAAACCTTAGAATTAACGCTCCTGGATGTATTTTTTATCCACTCGTGAAAGAATATCACTTGCTTTCAGTGCAAGCAAACAAGGACAAGCGCAATTACAAAGTATAGCAGCTGGACTGGCAGAGGTTTTCGATGAGCTTTTCTTTTGTAGTCTCGTAATTCGCTGCAGTAGGATGAATGTACGATCACCATGAATATGGGATGAATGTTTTAAATTTTAGATTATAAATATTTTATATTGAGTTAAGTGAGTTCGATTTTTGGGGGAAAATATAGTTATATATGTTTAAGTTAGTGTATTGTTTGGACTGATGATCTAAAAAATGTATAGTTAGGTATGTTGAGTTGGGTTAGTGTTGGGAAAGAGTATCTTTCTGAAGGCTTTGATGTTTCCATGTATGAATGTGATCATTCGTAAGTGGACTATTCACATTCATGAAATATGGATCAATAAAATTGATTCAAAAAATATACATGTGAATCATAATAAAATATTATACCAAAATTGATATATAATAAAAAACCACTTATTTGATTAATGAATCTCATTATCATAAATCCTAGTTTGATTTGGAAAATATTTAATTCAAGTATTCTTGTGTTTGTAAGTTATTTTTTTATATTAACTTCAAATAAATTGTAATATATAAATTTGTGCTATGTAATGGTTAATACCTTTCTTTTTGACGAAAGGGATACAATCATATTGACTAGCACATGCACTGAAGGGGATGTAATGGTCACGCCGATAGAAAAATATTTGTAAGTTAATATGTTAGAAAGTATAATTCAATTTATGCATAAAAGGTATTATGTTTTAATCTATTTTTGTATA
>VDFB02361577.1:0-40399 GCA_007258455.2 Sequoia sempervirens
TCCTTAGATTAATAGTTGGAGTATCTTGTATACATCCTCCAAGGTCACAGTCACCTCCCCAGTCAACAAATGGAATGAGAATGTCTCAGAGTGCCACCTCTCCACAAGCACAATAAGCAAACCTCAATTCACCCTAATGACGGGCATATAAGTCATGTGATACAATCCCAACTCCATCAGTCTACGCTTTTCAGCGACAAATAGCTGATCTCAAAGTTGAAAATTTGATGGTCGCATCTCTCGAGTATAAATAGGGGGTAGAACAACCTCATATCACAAGTAACAGTCATTGTTTCAATCTAAAACCCTAATTAGACCTATTGGACCTAAATTGTACAAGTCATTTAATCCTAAACTGGGGAAAAAATTTAATCAGTCAATTATGTCATTTTGCTTGGAAAATATGTCGCAGAAATCAATAGTGTCAATATTTTTGCATTTGCATTGTACAACTACAATTGCGTCATCGGGGTCGATTGTAGTCAACCCCCAATCAGTTGCATTATTTCTCTTCACATGCATCATTCCCCCTAACACATGCAGTGCAATTTGTCAAATGCGTCATTCCCATCCGCAAGTGTAGTGTAGGAAGCAAATGTGGTGCACTTTACAGTTGTGTCACACTCCATTCAACCCCACATTGTGCCCTAGCAATTGTGTCATGACATGACAATTGCAGTGAACTGCAATCACCTGTGTTGCTCACGAACGCAATTGTAGTGAATATCATTCGCCACAATTGCTTGCTAAAAAATCCTAGCCCCAAAAAGCATGAAAAATGATAAAATCACAAGGTGGGTACGAAGTACTTACCAAGTCCCCTGCTCCCTTAGGCCATCGGAAGGTGCAGATGCGATATCCTTAGTGTCTGATGTATGAAATGGGTGACATCTTCATAGCCTCTTTCTCCTTAGAGCTCTCCAATTTCCAACTTCAAAGTGCATAAATGACCAAATTTCCCAATCAAATGCATATTTATAGGTAATCAAATTAGGGTTTCCTAGGGTTTGCATTAGAGTTTATAATTGGACACACTTTTGAGCAACTTCAAAACTAAATTTGACCACCCAAATGACCCCGAAAATTATTTTTGTCGCCACCATTGAATTCCTGGCTGTCAAGTTGAATTATCAAAACAATTTCCAAATTTTTTGAAATTTTTCAAAAAATTGTAAATTTTTTCCAAGGGGGCATAGGTCCACACTGCTTACATCGGGGCATATTTTTGACTAATTTTCTTTGACACAATGCAATAAATTGCACTGTATCAAAGAGAAGCAAAATATAGACACTAAAAATTGTCCTAGGCCTGTGAACTTTATTTTCTCCATCAATTCCCCCTTTATTCCTAATAATTAAATAATCTTTAATTATTTAATTATTTTCTAAAGTCATAAGTCTTCTATTAATTAAATAATTTTATTATTTAATTAATTCATTGTTATCTTTGTTTCCTCCTCTGATTAATTAAATAAATTTGATTTATTTAATTGTTTCACTAATGTCCCTTTCTACTATAATTAAATCAATTTTATTTATTTAAATTATTTATCACTTTCAACTATACTTAAATAGCTATTTTAATTATTTAATTATTCACTAGCTTTTTCTTCATTAAATTAAATAAATTTTATTTATTTAATTGCTTACTAATTTGTCATCTTCCTATTTTGAATTAAATAAGTATTTAATTTAAAAATCAGTTTGTCACATGTCTCCTACAAATTAAATAATATCTCTATTATTTAATTATTCATGTCCCACTTTCAATTAAATTATTATTTAATGAAAAATTCAACCTGTCACATGTCCTCTATAATTAAATAATGCTTTTATTATTTAATTATTTTTTCTCTCTCTAATCAAATAATTTTATATTTATTTGAATTCCTCCTACAACCTCTTTTTATGTGCCAACCTCATTATCCGTGCCAATCTCATTATCCGTGCCAATCCTATCTTCTCTTATCTCATTCAATTTCAACCCTTGATTGAATTATTTTATAATTCAATCTTAGCCATTCATTCCTATCTTTGCACTATTTTTTCCCTAACCCTATTCCATACTACCACTTTCAATCTTAGCCATTGATTGACACATATTATTGGCATTGAATCTCAACCCTTCATTCAAAATTGTATTTTCTATAAAAGACTCTACCCTTGTCATTTGCATACATTTAGTTCATGTGCAAGTACATGTTAGTGTGAGACAACAATCTTCAATACTTTGCTAAGTCATTGTCATAGGATACTAGTGTATACTAAAATTTGAGGGCATCAAATACATTCAAGCACGATGGAGAAGGGAAATGGAGGTGAAAGCAATGATGGAATGAATAATTTATGGTGATATTGTTTTATATTTCATGTTTTTATGCTTATTTGTGCTTTATTGCTTGATTAGGGTCTTAGGGTTAGAGTTTATATGCTTTATTACCTTAACCTAGATTTTTACCCTGATTACAGATAAAAAGGTGAAATGGTTGGCATTTTCCAAATTGGAGCAAACAAGGAAGGAGAAGGATTCCAATTTCAAGGGACTCATATGGATATTACATATCTGATGCTAATGATTGAGACAATATTGCAAAATTTTGATAGAGTTGCGGGGCAGCTCTGGGAGAAGATTGAAGTTCAGGATAAGGGGAAACCCCCCATGATTGAGAAGAGGCCTTCATACCAACCTCCTAAAATAAAATATGTCTTCTCAAGAAGAATACAAAAGGAGGTTGTGAGAAAAGAACAAACAATTGCTACTCCTACACAATCTAAGGAGTCTAGGCCATCTTCCCCTGTGCCACACTTGCCACCATCTCCACCACCTCCATCCCCTAATCACAAAGTTATCAATTTGGATTCACCACCAAGAGAGCCCTCTCCTAAGAGGAGAAAAATTGAACAAGCACCAGCGTTAGTTGAATATGCTCTAGACTTAGATGATGAGGTTGTTGTTACCTCTGATGATATAATGCATAACATGTCATCACCTACAAGAGGGATAGAGTTGTCAATTCCACAAGGCAAGTTCACAAAGGCATTATTAACCGGATTGGACAATGTAGATTATGTTAGAGAAAAGGCCTACACTAACTTCATGATTGATGAAGCATTTATCAAGATAGATGCATTCAATGAGTATATGTGGAGAACCAAAAGAGATGATTATGAGAACATGATGAAAGATAAAATGGCCAAGTCCCCTAAACTATATAGAGAAATCGTATCGAAAAGGGCAGTGGCAAAAATGAAGGTTAAGTAAAAGGACCTCACACCTGATTAAGGAAGAAGACTTGTGAGAAAGAGTGGCATACTCCTTTTTCCTAAATGGGATTTAACATCTACCATTGCTTTTGATACCATCAGGAGGAAGAGTGAAACAAGATGAAGTCTACATGACATCTCCCTGATATCATAAAGCTATGGCGATACTTCTTGACTTCGGCGTGGCGAGCGAGTAGTCTCGGTGAAGGCGAATAGCACGACTCACAGAGGAACATAGAATGACAGCAATAAATGATTGAATTGCCTTCGGCATAACGCTAAGATTATCTATAGCCAGGATTTGCTGGCGGCTGGCTGGTGCTGGTGCTGCACCGGTTTTAAAACCATTACATGGGAAGGTTTTCCCAAATTCCAGGTGGCGACATCGTTTACGATTGACGTTTTCTAATCTTGCGGTATAGACCTGGACCATGCTGCGAATCATGGAACGTTCAGATGATGGGAACGGGCGATGAATAAGAATTCTCGAATGCGGGATATTGCTGCTTCCGTATTTTAAAGCAATGGAACTATGAAGGATAAACCGGGCGGGTCGGCTTCGTGTCAGTTATTGTTTAAACCGGGCTGGCTGAGGCATTCCACCGAAGAGACGATTAACACCGTTGTTGTTCGACGCTAAGGACAGGGTTTGTGGGGGCGTTGATGGACGGTTTAACCGGGCGGTGCCCGATGCGGTGGATTCCGTGCGGGTTCAAAACTAGGATGCCGGTAAGTGGGGAAAAAAGCTTCGGTCGCAGTCGCAGGCGGGCACTTTGGGTGTGGGGCGGAATCGCAGCAGCGCACTGTTGTTGCGGGGCGGTTGATAAAAGCTTACGGCGCTGCCCGACTCCGCCACCAACAAAGACCTTCGGAGTCGCATTTCATCATTTAGGTTCATTCGGTTCTTTATATCCCAGTAAGCATTTTAGGATTCGTCAGAAAGATTGCCTATCAAGTTTGGTTCATTTGTTCACTTCCATTTTACCATTGTGGACAAAGCATTTCAAGGATAATCATAAGATAAGTGCAGCACTCAATTCAGAAAGAATTACACCACCTAAAGTCCCCGAAATTGCTTACCTAAAGAATTAGAAGTTGAGTTCTCTTGACCTTGTCATTTACCTAAAGTGTATCAAAAGTTAAGGCCTCTTAAGACATTCGAGCCTATGTTTTTTGAGAGCTAACAAATTGGCAACTCCGCTGGGGATTACATCAAAAAATTCGGTTGAAGACCATCATATAGAGTCAGTGAAGAAAAGATTTGAGAAGTTTCAGAAAAGGTGATTCCATTGGGTAAAGATCAGAAATAATGATTTTCCTACTTTTGGAAAAGTAGGTGGCGACTTTGAAAGAATTTTTTGCATTGGTTCAAACATGGATGGAAGAGGATCTCAATTCAGGGGAGGTCATGTTGGAGCTCCTCATGGTCAGCAGTATATGCCATATTATCATTCACAATACAATGGTCCACCATACCAGCATTAGTACCCACATAGCGCTCCCCCTCATCAATACACAACAATGATCAGACAGTTTGATTTGTCAGGGATTCAATTATCCCCTTATCCAATGGATGGTAGTTGGAGAGGTATTGTTCCAAATTTTACAGGGAGTGATGCAATCACTGCTGAAGAGCATCTAAGGACTTTCAATGCTTTCATCCAAGATTTGGATGTGCTATATGAAGATTTACACATGAGGCTATTCATGATATCACTTATCGATGACGCTAGGGATTGGTTCAATAGCCTACCAACAGTCTCTATTGATTCTCTCCAAGGATTTCAAGATCAATTCCTCGAGCAATTTGGGAATCTAAGTGCACCAGATGCTGCTCTTCATGAATTAATACACATTCAGAAAGATCAAAGTGATACAATTTATGACTTTAATCGGAGGTTCAATAAGTTGCAGAATAAAATATCTCCTGGATCAAAGTTGCCAGATTCTGTAGCACTGAGTATTTATTTGAATGCATTTGATCCTAAGATGGGGTATGAGCTAAGAAATAAATTCCCAAGAGGCTTAGCTGAAGCTCAGAAGATGGCACAGACAATTGAAAACAATAGGAGGGTTGCAGGGGTAATGGATAAAAGAGACAATCCTAAGGTTCGTCAGCAAAGTAGCAGTTATCAGTACCGACAAGAGAATATTTATAGAAATGAAAGGTCGAGGTTGCAGGACATGCCTTATAATACAAACTGGAAGGATGAAAAACCTATAACAGCTAGGCTTGGAAACAAGGAAGCTCCTGATCCATTGATAGGGGGAACCTACATGGTAAGTAACAATTACTTCTGTGATTTTTGTGATAAGCCACATTCCCTAGATTATTGTGTTGTAGCCCAAAGAATGCAAGAAGAGGGAATGCTGATGGGAAACAATGGAGAAGATCACACAATATATCTGGCTTCAAGTACTTTTCACCATATTGAGGAAGATGAAGGTGCAAGGCATCTGTCTTGCACAAATGATCGTGACATGGAAAGCAGTGCATGTTGTGAGGAACCCAGTGAATATTCTGATTCTGATGATGAAACTAAGAATTTTAATCTACAGTCAAGGGATTCTTCTACCTCTTATGAAGATCAGGATGAAGAGGCAATGGGAAATGTTGATAGTAAGTATACAATACCTCCGGCTATAGTTGAAAGTTATGAATATACATTTGATCATGATGAGGTTTGTACATTTGAAAATGATTTCCAAACTTTTTCAAACTCATTGTATGATGAAGAGTTAAATGAGGATCAGATAATTTTTTTTCCATGGTATGTCCATGAATGAGTTTCAGATATTTTCAAATCCATTCTATGAAAAAGAGGAAATAATTCCATATAAATGAAGTATTTATGGCATAAATGACAGCACTGATGATGTTTCTGATTTCCCATTCTCCGATGGTATTGGATTTCTTTTTGATGATGACAAGCGTGAGGAGTTTAATTGTAGTGATGAAAATGTTGAGACTTGTTCACTAGTCAGTGAACAAATTGCAGATTTGTTAACTCCTAAATGCCAAGGATGTGCACATGAAGGTGATCTTGAAGTTTTGTGTCCAGCTTACATTTTTTTTGACAGTGAAAGGTCTTTGTGTAGAGATTTTTATGACTCCCTGTGCATTTCTTTGAATGATGGTGAAACCTTTGGCGTTGGTCAAAGGTCTGTGTCCATTCAAGATGAGGTATGTGATTTTGAAATTTCTAATTCAAGTGAAGAAGACATTTGTTTACATACCAAGGTTGATAGAAGTCCAGATTTTATTGGTTCACATATGCATGATATTGAGGATATGAGTCATGATCCAGTATTGTCTCCGAAAAGAGATACTAAAGAAGTGCAAAAGGTTTTAGATTTGTTTGTTCTGCATAACGTTATGGATAGGAAACTTTTGTTTCTCAAGAGAAGCACTGGATTTCATTAAACTTTCTACACACCGGGAGTGCTCTAATACATAACAAGGAGAAAGAGGAATAAGAATCTTGCATTGAATATATTTCCATTTTGCATGTTGAGAGGCACAGGGTTTTAGTCCTAAGGATGATAAAGAATCTGAACCATGTGCTGGTGTAGGGATTTTGGGCCAAACTAAGCATGATGATTCTCTAGGAACTGGCAATAATAGTGACAAGAAAAATTGCGTGAGTATCTTCAAGAGGAATTTGATGAACTCAAGAGAAAATCAAGTATTTGACAGGGGAAAGAACGGTTTGAGTTTTAGATTGTAACAGCTCAGAACAGGTGAAGTTGAAACACAAAGGATTAAGGGTTGCCAGTGCATGGACAACTCTTGCTTGTCCTCTTTAAAATTCTTTTCCATGCACAGTAGTTTAGGGTTTTGGTTCACCCCCATCTTGCATTCATTTTGCATTCATTTTGCATTCATTCCTTCATGCTTCATTTCCATTTATATTCTGCTCACTAGCTCATCATTTTGTGTTTGGTCTGCTCACCCAAAGATTCTAGATTGTTGCAATGATTTCACTATCATTCATCCCCAAATAGAGCCACTATTCGAACTGTTAAAATCTGATATTTTCACATGTTTTCCATTCACATTTTTCCAAATAAGTTCCATCTTGAACACTTTCTTGCCATATTACCCCATTGAATCCATCATGTCATGCATTTTTTCGCATTTTGGTCTATGTCGGCGTGATAGCATTAAGGTCTCCCCGATCCGCTCTTCTGCTTGTAAACGTCTGAGTTGCCTATCGGCAAGACATTTCATGTGTCGTAGCGAATTGATTTTACTCACTGGCAGTTATCGGTATGACTCTCATATTGTTTTGGCAACAGGAGGATACATATTTCGGTAGGAGTTTGGGCGTTGATGTAATGTTATAATGAAGTTGCTTTGTCTTACCGATTTGCTCATGCGAGTCTCCTTCGGCAGGAATCTTTGTTTTCAACATTGGGTCTTGGTGAGACCTTATTGTCTCACTGATCGACGATGTGGGAACAGGCTTATCGGTGAGAGATTCTTCTTCGATGTATGTCATGGTGACCTCCCCTTGTCTTGCCGACCGATATGATGGATGAGCTTTTTGGCAAGAGTTACGATATCGATATATATCATAGCGAACCTATTGGGTCTTGCCGACAGTGTCTTATGTTTTGCTTTCGGTGATGGGTTGGCTTTGTCTTGGCGAACAAGTGTGAGATTGGGGTGCTTCAGTGAGACTTATGTTTCGATGTGTGGTCTTGGTGAGCCCGTCGGGTCTTGCCGACAGATATAATGAATGGTTTTCTTTCGGCGTGAGTTCGCTCTTGTCTCATCGATCAATGGTGGAAGGATATGCATATCGGTATAGGTTAGGACGATCGCCGTGAGGTCTCGACGAGTGACCTTCGGTCTTGCCAATGGAAAACAAGAGGATCCTTGTCAGCGTAAGTATTTCCTTGTCTCGGCGACTGGGAAGTAACATTATGGGAGACTTTCGGTATAACAATATACTCTACATGAGGTCTCCTCGATAGATGGAAGTCACAGTGACTCATAACACATAACAACTTTCAGTGAAACAAGATGAAGTCTACATGACATCTCCCCGATATCATAAAGCTACGGTGATACTTCTTGACTTCGACGTAGCGAGCGAGTAGTCTCAGCGAAGGCGAATAGCACGAAGCACAGAGGAACATGGAATGACAGCGATAAACAATTGAATTGCCTTCGGCATATTGCTGGATTGTGCGACTGGTTCACTGGCAATTAACAATTTTCAAATACTATGGGCTGACATGTGAGATTTTCTAAAATGTTGTTAAGGGCTGACATGTGAGTTTTTCCTGAATTCTACGGTGGCCAACATGGATTTTGATGTGTTTTCTAATGCTGGTGTATAAATATGCACCCCGATTGTAATTGTAAGATCATCAAATTTTAGATAGATACAGTAGATTAGGAATGGGCACAGTAGAATAAATTTCTCATTCTAGAGACTATGTTGCATGTTTTAAACTGGCGAATTCAATGAAAATCAGTTGGTGTGGCAGGTTATTTCTGGTGTCAATTGCATGTTGAACTTATTGAAAAGTATTGCTAAAGCTATCTCCAATTTGATTCTTTCCCCACTGTTTTAAATTGACATACTAAGTCGACATAGTTCACTTATCAATGTACACGATATATCGGTGATTAATCAATTGGTTCTTTCTTGCTGTGATTAAATCCCTTTGTTGGATCATATAATCAAAGGAAGGTCTGATTATTACAGCTAGAGCCTTAGGTCATAACTTGCATTGTTTATATGTTAATGCATCATATGCCCAGAATTTGATTCTTCTGCATTGTTGCCCGCTTCCTATTCTATCCGACTCAGATACCCAATGGCTACACCGTTTCCTATATCTACTCATTTTGAATTCATCCAATCTCTTTATATCGGCCATATCGAGGATTTGACTGGCGACTGCTATCAAGTTTGATTCTTATTTGTTCACTCCATCTATTACTATGACAAAGCACTTTGAAGGATAATCATGATAAGTCCTTCAATTCAAAGGCACCCCTGTAGGTCTTAGCAACACCCCAAAGAGTAGAAGGTTGAGTCTCTGACTCCTATTCCTATTACCCTAAAGCATATCATAGATTGGCAGCCCTGATAGCATCTCAACATGCTTTTGAGATAGCCAATGGATGCTGTGCTGCATAGATAACATGAATAAATTGGTTCATCACTATAGCTATTCCTGAGGAGCTGATAAACATACAACCAAGAAAGCAATGAAGAGGTACTCCATATAGGAACAAAGTTGATGAATCTTATGGCTTCCTCTCAACTGGCCTAAGGCAATAGACTATAATGCTTGAGACAAGAAATATAATGACATCCTGATTTGTAGGTTTCTCTAGTGATGTCATAATAAATTTTGTAAATTTGGCAATCAGCCTAAAGGATTTTGAGGAAGGAAAAACAGAGGGTTTTGTCTTCTTGCCACAATATTTTATTCCATCCTGCCTAAAATCTTAGCTTCTGGTCCATAAAAAGGAAGAATAAAGAAAGAAGTGGCAAGCAACTACAATCCACATCAAAGGGACTTTTGGAGGGACAATTGGTTACTCATGAGCAAATACAATTTTTTTTGTCCTTAGAATATTCTACCCACGGGTTTGCAAACGTGATCATATTTTGAAATGTAAATGTATGTCAAATGAATATGTGACGTGTAATGGACCAAAGGTCGTTGCTCCCTTGTTTATAAAAGGGAATTCAAGGCCATTTACATGGGTTTTTGATTGATTTTTCGAGAGCTCTTATAATACTAAACGCAAAGAATTCATTTTTGGGTCTGCTTCTAGGTTTTGAGTCTAAGTTTTTTGTAGTTGTTATTGTTGTATGACAATTCTATTACTTCTCGAATATAATTGCATACTTTCAGAGACAATGTTCTCCTATTGTATATTTCACATGAATTATGAATGAAATGGATCAAAGATCTTTCAGCTCATCTTCATCTTCTTTCCTTTTAATGTATATTTCTTGTTAATGCACTTGTTCAAAGAATGAGTTAAATTTTCTTTAACAAAGATAAATATTTGTGTGAATTTATGCAAGGATTTTATAAGTATTACTAGTTTAGAATTCTGATTTTAATGATGTAATGCATCATTAAGTAGCTTTGTTGTGTTTAGGTAAACACTGTCATGCATTTTCAATTGCATTTGGTCGAGACTCCATACCCTAGGATAAGGCACTAACCACTTTAAATTGTGTCTATGTTGCATCTTCATGATCATTCAAAAACAAATACTTTCAAATCATTAAATATTTACTTTTTTTTCAAAAATGTATGTTGGAGTGAAGTTCTATCATATTCTCATGCTTTAAAATGTTAATTATTGTATAAGATTAGCCATATATTTGAAGTTTTTATCTATCAAGAAGCATATAGGAGAATATATTTATTGTTTTACAATGTATGAGGTAATTGGCACAAGAGTATCTCAATTGCATTGTAGGGATCACCCTCCTGGGTTTTGTAGAGCCCAAAATGTAGAGGGAAATTTTTGCAAACTTTCACTTGTTCATTGGCCAATCCCTCTAGAAAAATTGACCACTGGAAATGGAAAATCCATAGGTTATCTATGAGATCAGCTTGGGTATTAAAAACACCAACAAATTAGTGACTTTGTTGGGGAATAGTCTTGTTTAAAATATCTAGTCTAAGATCTTACATAGTCAAAGTCATTAAGCTCATTGTTCTTTGTTGTGTTAAGAAAAATTTCATACAATTTCTCATCATAAGTCAAGTTTGCATTCCGTGAGTCAAATTTCTTTGTCTTATTTGTATTTTTTCTAAGGTTGTGTTCATATCTCTCTGTAATTACAAAGTATCTTAAAGAATTATCACAATATTTTCAATTCCCCATTAAGTGGGTGGTGACTCTGAGTCTCTTGTGCCAGTGCATTATTAATTTTAAAGAGAAAAGAGATAGAATTGTGAGAGAGAACTAAGCCATGAAAGGAACCAGAAGTAATCTCAAGAAGCATCCTGAACAAAAGCTAGAAGGAGAGTTGTCACAAAACCCCAAGCAATCATGGAAGAAAAAGAATGCAAAAACAAGTAAGTTTGTTAATCCTCCTGACCTAGAATCTAAAAAGTTGAATGAAGATTTATATAAATATGGAATGCCCCCTGATAATGAGGAAAATTCTGTTACAAAAGATACTACTACTAGTCAGGCTAGTCCAAGTCCCAAGGTTTCAAAACAATTTGAACCATTGAATTTTTGGGATAGGCATTTTGATCCTACCTTGGTAGCTCGAAGGTCAAATCTTGGAGCTACTTCAATTCACAATAATCAGGGATTTGACCCAAGTAGAAGATCTCGTAGTAGAACCCCTAACCCTTTCTCACAAAGGGAAGTGTTGAACCTTACCAATGATACTCTTGAACATTCAGATTCAAAGGTCACTTTGGAAAATAAGGAGGACTTGATACAAGATATGAAGGCACTTTAGGAGGAAGTCATAAGGCTTGATAAGTTAAGAGCTAAATAATCAGAAGAGAAGGAAAATTGAGGGCTGTTATATAGAGAGAGAGACTACGGAGGAGGAAGGTAGAGAATGAAACTAATTTAATGAAGACATCCTTATTACCACTCAGTATCAACAATATGTCCCCATTCCCAATCATGAAAAATCATTGTAATATTCCCCATGGAGGATCAGCTTCTCATAAGTACATACGTTTATCATTATCATAAATTAAGGGCCAGTAGATCCTTCCTACTAATTTCCGATTAAACAATCTCAAATTGATATAGGAAATACTCTATAGTTTTAGCCTGAGGGATCATCTTATATAAAAGATTCATCTAGTATAATTATCCTATAACTATAGTTCTGACTCCAAGCAATCTTAAAATAGCTGAAGATGAGAAGTTATAGAGAGAGAATTGATGGTGATATAAACTTTGTTGCAAATGCAAAATGAAAAGGAAAATTATATTCTAAATTATTCCGGGATCCTAACTTCTTAGTTCTCAAATTCACTTTCACTCTACACTACAAACCACCCAACATCATATTCAGGAAATCCTTCCACTTATCAATCCATTCTTCCTAACTACAAAGAACTACCTATCTAGAGGAATTATTCCTAGGCAAGGGAGATGAAATATGGAGGAAAAGAACATATGTACTGAAATCAAACATCAGTAAGTGGTGGTAGGACCACATGTCAAGGACCACCTATCAAAAGGCCTATGCAGCTAGACAAATATAGGCAATTGTGCTTTAATGGGATACCTAGTTATCCAAACCCTTTCCTAAATGACATTAGAAATGTGCTAGTCAGATTCTCTAGTAATAATGCCATAAGTGGAGAAGATCACTTAAGGTCATTCAATAATATGATGGATGATTTTGAGGTTGAAAGTGAGGATGTGATGAAGCTTTTATGCAGTCACTTATTGAAGATTCTAGAGACTGGTATAGAGCTTTACCAGTTGAAAGTATTGGTTCATGGGAAGAATTTAAAAGAGTGTTTAGAGAATAGTATGGTGATAAGACTGATCCTCGATTCATGCTAAATGAGTTTAAAACCATTACTAAATGGCATAATGAGATGGTCTATGATTTCAATACAAGATTCCAAAAGGCCATGTATAGAATCCCTGGTTACTTAAGGATAAATGTACATGTGTGTTTGGTCACATACAGTAATGCTTTTGACTAAAAAATAGGATATCTTCTTAGGGATAAAAAACCTCAAACCTCGAGGGATGCTTACAAAGTTGCTTTGCATATTGAAAGCAACAAGAGATCTACTGGTAAAGTGGGGAAGAGAGAAGATAATGAATATTTTGAAGAATCCCAAACAAGATAAGGGATCTGTAGAAAAGGGATCATCTACCAAAGACAAATTGGATAAAATAATGAGCATGGTGAAGGATTTGAACTATAGATTAGCCAAGCAAGAAAAGGGATTGGGAAATGAGAAGCCTACTTTTCAAAAGAATGAAAAGCCCCCTAGATTGCAAGATCATCCTTACAAAACCAATGGGTATAATGGTAAGCCAATCCACAACAACCAAAAGAACATGTAGAGTAAGGTTACTCCTAACTCATTACAAAATAATTCTACAAATTTTGTTGATGAGGCCCCATGGTGCATTGTTTCTAACTATTACATTCCTTCCTAACGTAAAAGCAAGAGGTCCTTGAAGAAGAATGATAATGCACCTAATAATCCATGATCATCCTATTGAAATGACAGAAGAATACATCAATCCCATCTTCGATGGTGAATGTTTTCATGAAAATGATGTTGACATTCAAATACAAAAATTTGGATGTTTCACTGTTCATGCAGTTTCTTTATGAAAAAATAAAGAAAAGACCACAAATGGAAGAAGCCTGAGACTCCATGAACCAAATGCATTTCAGAAGGACACCGGTAAGGAAGTAGAAAGATGATAACCTCAAACCTTTGCAATGCTTCAGAACCTATCATTTGAGAAATAGAGTTGTGAATGGTGATCAAGGTAAGGTTGGCAGTGTGTTTATCAAAGAGCATAGTGCAGAGAAGAAAGGGTCAAAGGCAGAGGGTAAAGTGGATGAGGTCAAGGTTGAGGAAAATAAGGGTGCTAAGATGTGGGCCA
The DNA here is from genome assembly GCA_007258455.2 of Sequoia sempervirens. Classification (NCBI taxonomy): domain Eukaryota; kingdom Viridiplantae; phylum Streptophyta; class Pinopsida; order Cupressales; family Cupressaceae; genus Sequoia; species Sequoia sempervirens. The sequence continues at coordinate 13,877 of VDFB02361577.1, forward strand.
AGAAAGGTGAGGCAACTAAAATTGATGAAAATATTGTTTCTCCAGCTGTAAAAGCAAAGAATTAGAAGCAAAAGGCTAAACAAGAAAATGAAAATGATGAACAAAAGGCTAAAGAGAAAAGTGAGGAACAAAATCATAAGACTAGTGAGCAAGGTATGGTATCATATGACTTGCCTAAATACACATCTATAGATATGTTCTACTTGCTTTCACAAGTAAAGGTTATAGTCCCTCTACTTGAGATGATGAAGATTGATGAGCATAAACAAAAGGTCGTGGCCCTTATCAATGGTGGAACTATAACCTATGATGAAAAAGGGGTGTCTACTCAACCTAACATGAGTAGAAATGAATCAAAAGATGATGATGTAGAAGGGGTACTTAATTATATCCCTCAGATTTACTTGGGTACCACCATTATAGCTTGTCCTAGCCAGGTGGATCTATTCTATTTAACTTTAATTATTGATGGGAAGTTGGTCAAGAACTGCATGATTGATTCTAGAGCTTCATCCAACATCACGCCAGTGGATATCATGAAAGAAATGGGATTGCAAATAAATAAAGCATATGGAAAATGTTATACCATGGATTCCAAGGAGGTACCCGTGATTGGAGTTATAAGAGATGTAGCTTTTAGACTTGTTGCATTCCCTGAGAAGGATTTTTTTATGAGAATCATAGTGGTAGACATTCCACCTACTTATGGAATACTTTTATCTAGAAAATGGAGTGCTTCAATGGGGGGAAATATGTAATGTGACGTGTATTTTTCCACCTTTCCCATTGATGGAAAAGACATAAATCTTGTGAGGGAGGCAAGATCCCCACATATTATTGAAAAAATGATCTCAAATGAGAGAATACACTTTGTTGACATTGGTATGGACAACTTCAGAGTAGAAGAGTTACATGAAGAAAATGACAAGATACTTGCACCTTTGGAGTTCAGGAAGTTTTTAAAAAAGCTGATAATGATGGGTTATGGACAATGTACTTTGATGGAGCTTGTTCAAAGGAAGGGTTGGATGCAAGGGTAATCATAATATCTCCTAATGACAAGACCTTAAAGTTTTCATTTTCTCTACTATTTGTGTGCACAAATAATGTAGCTAAGTATGAAGCTCTGCTGCTAGGACTAAGATTAGTCGAGAAGCATGGAATTAAGAAATTGAGTCATTAGTGACTTTAAATTAGTTGTATCCCAAGTCATATCTAAATTTGTATCAAAGAATAATAGATTGAAATAGTACAAAAATGTTGTTTGGGATTCTATAGAATAGTTTGATGCTTTTGATATTGAGTGATTGGAAAGAAGCAAGAATGTTGTGGCAAATTTGCTAACTAATATAGCATTCAGATCAAATGACATCACCTTTTCTAGTATTTCAAAAGTAGAGGTAAAAAAAAGGCTAAAAGTTCTTGAAAACATCCAAAACTAGCAAGTTTTCAATGATAACAATGACATTAAATTTTTTGCAATGTGTCGATCACTATGAGAGCCAGGAAATTGATTTTGGGGAATTTTTTGAAACCATTGATGGAAAAGAGATAGTGTTTGGAAATGAGTGTTGAAAGAATGAAGAAGGTTATCATTAATGAATTTTCATTGATGTCAAACACTACATGATGGATGTCAAAATAGTATGAAGGATGATTGTAGAAGAGTTATTTTGCAAGAGGGTTTGATCCACACACCAAAATAGTTAAGTACTTTTGCTCAGTGTCTACGTCGTTAGATTCAACACACAAAGCCCTCTGGTAATTTGGTCTGCATTTGTTCACCCATACAAATTTACTTCTATGATTCTAATATGTTTCTCATGGACATCAATAGCATCTTAATTTTGAATTTCACTTGATTTGGATAAGTGGTTCAAAAGTTGCAAGTAACAGAAGATCGACATACTTTTAGGTCATATGCCTGGCCGACCTAATGTATGTAAAGAGTTGCAAAGATTAAATATGTGGTGTGAATGGAAAAGGGAGCTTTTATAGGTCCATGGAGACCTATATTGCATGTGTTTGGGCATGAAAGCATATTTATTTGAGTTGGGTTCCGACAAGACACATTTTGTATGATTTGGGGCTACATCTAATTAGGCCAGCCTAATTTATGTTTGTGAAGGAGTTTGGTATATATACAGGGTTGATGTGAGTTTGTAGATATCAAATCTCATTTGTACATGATTTTAATGCAATCAATAATGCGAAAGTTTGTAGAGTTGAGCGAATGAGTTGTGAATGTAGAGCAGAGTAGACTTTTAATTTGAGTTGAATAAAGTGTATTAAATTTTGTGTTATGAGCTTCAAAGGAACTAAATCCAACATATGTTAGATGCACTTTTATTAGTTCAAATTTTGGCTGTGAAGCCACCTCTTTCTATCTTTCTTTTCTCTACGAACAGTGAGTCCACCTGGGAGTGAGCCTTTCTATAATATCTTATAACAGGTTATAACATATAACTTCTAGTGTTCATGTGTTGTGTGTGTTATGGGTTGTTCATGATCTCATTCCTTATAATTTTTAAGTATGCTTTAGTACTTGGATGGTTACACTGGATGGTTTAATGAATACCAATTAACCTCTGAAGATTCTGCGTCTGTCAATGAGGTTACAATTCAGTACGTGTCAATTTGTTGACTTATTCTCTAGAAAGGGTTTCGATGGCCCGTACAAAACCACCAAGCAGAATCAATATTAATAGATGACCTAGAAGAGGTCAATCCTGAAATAGAGAACACCAAGGTCCATGTGGGAAAAACGTAGCTCCCATTAAAAATAAATGTATGTCAATCTTCTTTGGAGAAAAATATATATATTGTCTTCCATCATATGACGACTTCGAATAAATTTATGAGAGGAACTTTTATAATGAGAATCCTCCCCAAACCAGATGCTGCCTTTAGAGAGGAAAAAACAAAGGCCTGTCAATCCAACCTTGGCACAAAAAATTCAAGAAGAGCTAATAAAGTTGAGGGATGGGGGAATTATCAAGCCCATTAGGCACTCAACTTGGGTCTCAAATTTAGTGCCAGTGAGAAAGGAATGGTGACATAAGGCTATGCATTTATTTCATAAACCTAAATGTGTCATCTCTGAAAGACAATTGTTCATTGCTCAACATGGAAGCCCTGTTACAAAAGGTGACAAGCTATGAATTATTATCTATGATGGATGGTGTATTTGGATACAACCAGGTTAAATTTGAGTCAGAGTAGTATAAGACTACATTTACCACTCCTTGGGGTACCTATGTTTATGTTATAATTTCATTTGGCTTAACTAATATTGGTGCCACATTTCAGAGGGCTATAGATGTAGCCTTCTTAGGTTTCATAGACATCTTCATGGTTGTCTATCAAGATGATTTGACTTCCTACTTAAAGCAGGAAGATCACTGCATGCATTTAGAGAAGATCTTTGTTAGAGCCCTAGAATATGGGATAAGTGTCGATTCGAAAAAGTGTGCCTTTAGAGTCAAAGAAGGCAAATTGTTAGGTCACATAGTATCTAAAGGAGTGAGAATTGATCTAGAAAGAGTGGCTACTATTGATAAGATTCCTCAGCCTAAGAATGTGAAGGGAATTCAATCCTTCTTTAGAAAAACCAATTTCTTGAGGAGATTTGTTACAAAGTTTGTAGAGACAACAAGGTCAATCTCCAAAATGCTAAAAAAGGAGAAAAGATAACTTGGAGTGAGGAGCCAAGTAGGGATTTCAAAGAGATAAAGTAAGCTATTAAGGAGGCTCTAGTTTTGAAGTCTCCTAATTTCTCAAAACAATTTCAGTTATTTTATTTTCCCTCTTTCCATACTATTGTTGTAACCCTTTTGCAAAAGAATGATGAAGGGTTTGAACAGCCCATTGCTTTCTTCAACAAATCATTGCAATTTGTTGAATTGAAGTATGACATGACTGGGAAGCAGGCATATGCCTTAGTGAAGGTAATTAAAAAATTTAGAATGTACTTGGTTACCCACAATCATTGCATATGTTCCCAACACTACAATAAAAGACATCTTCACCCAACAAAAAGTCACAAGGAGAAGAGCTAGATGGATCAATAGGATTCAAGAGTTCAACATTGATGTGAAAATTACCAAGCTAGTCAGGGGTCAAGGACTAGCCAAGTTGATGGTTGAATCCAACCTAAAGGCAATCAGGTAAATATTGTTGACTGTGTTGATGTTTCTCCCATATGTGATATAAAAACATTAGAATGGTATAGACACATAGTCTATTATTTGAAGAACATGTCATGTCCTAAAGGACTAACTGATAATGAGAAGAGAAATTTGAAGTTGCAAGCGATCAGGTATGTTATTGTAGATAATAAATTATGGTGGAGTGTTGATGGAGTTTTGTTGAAGTGTGTTGATAGGTACACCCTATAACCTTTAACTAACATGGAAGTGGCGGTAATACCATAATGGATGGCGACTTATCGTACCATAAGATTCTTGCGAGATTTTGTCAGTTCCACTCATCCAAATATGCACAAAACGTATCGGTTGCATGACGTACGAGGTTTCGCCAAACCAAATTCCTGGTGGGGAATTTTCCCCTGAGACAATTGCATCCAAGCACCCTTCAACAATCACCGGGGTATAGAACTACTTGGAGAGATCATGAAAAGTCCAGTGGAGGACACCTGGATAATTGAGGTATTTACTAATCATTTCACCAGCGCCAATAGCGAACCCCAAAGAAAGCTTCTGCTGCAAGGCATATTGACTCCATTGAATATCTCGATTTTATCCAGAAAATGAAGATTATATCGTATAAGTGCATGGTTCAAATCTGTCAGAGAGTTTACAGTTTTATAAGAAATAGGATACAAATATCCCATTCCTCCCTACAATCCACAAGTGGGAATAAATAAGGTAAATCACAAGCAACAAAAGCTTGATGAAGATCATTAAGAGGATGATAGAAAAAATAAGAGGGCTTGGGAGTCTAAGTTGAAATTAGTTCTTTGGGCAGACAGGGTTACAATCAAGAAGACCACTGGACAATCTCCATTTTATTTGGTATATGGCATTGAAGCAAGGTTACCACAAAATAACCTCATAAAGATGTACATGTTTGTTAAATAATATGATGAGGACATTTGTGATGAAATATAGCACAAGATAAATTTCTTGAATGAATTGGATGAGACAAGAAGAGAGGCACAACTGAAAAATGCAAAGATGTTGTTGCAGGTCAAGTATCTGTATGAGAAAAAGGCTTCTCCAAGGAATTTTGAGGTAGGAAATATGGTGTTGATGTGGAATGGTAGATCTGAATACAAGGGTAATCATGGAAAATTTGAAGATTTATGGTTAGGCCCTTATCTGGTGAGAAATACTCATGGAGAAGACTCATACTTCCTACAAAGTTTGATAGGTGAAATTTTGGAGCTACCAGTACATGGACAGTTTCTAAAAACATACTTTTCCTAAGGTCTGATCTACTCCATGTGCAATGTACTATATGTATAGGTTTGTAAATAGGTTTTGTTTTTCACCTTGTCTAGGTTTCCTATGTTTTTTTGGGTTTCTCTATGTTTTGTTTGGTCTACTCCACCATGAGATTCTTTAGATCTCACTCTATTCTGAAGGAACAAATGTCCCAAACTAGAGCCATTGAAAGGACTTTGAAAATTATGGTGCTACCCCTAAGAAATGCCTTCATGAGGATGTGTTGAACCAATTGAAGGATTTGGGTGTGACCATGGATAAAATTCAAGGTAAAATGATATTCCAAGGCCTAGGAGTGGAAATGGGTATTGTAGATAAACAATACACCATAAAGGATGTAGATTTGAAACATGTCTCAAGATGGGAATCATTTAAGTACTGGTTCGAAAGGAGAAATGCTAGTATTCCTACCTACAATGGTTGGAGACTGGAAATGGGAAATCTTGTAGTACCAAATGTCTATTTGGATGCGAACTTGCTCAAGGCCATTGCTGAAAACTATGACCCTAACATTAGGGTTGTACTGTCAATTGCAGGATTTGAAATGGTGAAGTTGAGCTAAGAAGGATTTATTGATATTTTCAACCTCAACCCTTATGCAACTAAACCAATCAACATTGAAGCTCTGCAAAAGGAATATGAAACCAACAAGAATACCTTTAGAGTAACAATCTTGCCAAACTTCATGATAAAGGGAAAGGAAGGGGTCAAGATGAAGCTCACATCTACTGAGAAAGAGCCTTTTCCAACTGATATGTTTGAATACTACTTTGTTAGAACATTCCAAACACTGTGTGAGATTCTAGAGTTTGACCCTCCATAGAGAATGCCAATGGCTTACATGTATATGGTAGCCAATATCCAACATGTAATGGTAAAAAAATTGTATGACTTTGCTACTTACTTGTCTAATGAGATTTACAAGGCTTCGATAGCCCTAAAAAATTGTGAGACTGGAGTAAGATGCTGGTGGTTTCATTATTATGTCACATGATTTTGGCTAAGGGAAATAAAGAGTTTGGGAAAGATATGTCATTGAATTTGAGAGATGAGAACAATACTTCCCTCTTGGCCCAATGTTGGACTCGTCATTTGGATAAGCATGATCATAATTCTAGTTTTGTTGCTTTTTCAAATCTTTTTGTTGCAAGGTTGAAGAGCTATTTGTTGAGGGATCTCCCAAGAATTCCTAGAGAATTGCATGATTTTCTGAGACCCAAGGAGAGAAGGCCTAACTTGGGCATTAATCATAATTGGGGGGATGTTATTCCTCATGCTAGTTGCACTATTATGAGAGTATATGGCACTAATGTAGCTCCACATGTGCTACCAAGGGTTGTGCCACTCAGAATAGGTTTCTTAGAGGTTATGTGGCAACTTTGACAAGTTGAAGATGTATTTTTTATAGGACAGAAAAAGGGAACTCTTTTCCCTACATATGATATATTTTTAGACTTTGTAATGATAAAGGAGGGATGGAGGAATATCCTCAACATGATTTCACCTTTGAAAATGAAGACTTGTAGAGCAAGAAATCATGACCCTGAAGGCTCTGTTGCAACTTTAAAAACAAGGATCAAGTCAAGTAAGCTTTGGCATGTATTTGATTATCCTAAAGACATATCAAGAATGAGTTTGACCTACAGAAGGCAAAGGACAAAAAGGTGAAATGGTTAGTATTTTCCAAATTGGAGCAAACAAGGAAGGAGAAGGATCCCAATTTCAAGGGAACTTATAAGGATATTACAGATCCAACGCTAAGGATTGACACTATATTGGAGAATATTGATAGAGTTGTGGGGCAGCTCCGAGAGAAGATTGAAGTTTAGGATAAGGGGAAATCCCCCATGGTTGAGGAGAGGCCTTCATACCAAACGCCTAAAACATAATATGTCTTCTCAAGAATAAGATAAAAAGAGGTTGTGAGAAAAGAATAAACAATTGATACTCCTACACAATCTGAGGAGTCTGGCCATCTTCCCTTGTGCTACACTTTCCACGATCTCCACCACCTCCATCCCCTGTTAAAAATTTATCAATTTGGATTCACCTCCAAGAGAGCCCTCTCCTAAGAGGAGAAAAATTGAACAAGCACCAGGGTTAGTTGAATATCCTCTAGACTCAAATGATAAGGTTGTTGTGACCTCCAATGATATAATGTAGAACATGTCATCACCTACAAGAGGGGTAGAGTTGTCAGTTCCATAGGGAAAGCTCACAAAGGTGTTATTAACTGGATTGGACAATACAAATGATGTTAGAGAAAAGGCCTACACTGATATCATGACTGATGATTCATTTGTCAAGATAGATGCATTCAATGAGTATGTGTGGAGAACCAAAATACATGAGTATGAGAACATGATGAAAGATGAAATGGCCAAGGCTCCTGAATTTCCTAGAGCAGTCATATCTGAAAGGGTAGTAGCAAAAATGAAGGCTAAGCAAATGGAGCTCACACCTGATGAAGGAAGAAGACTTGTGAGAGAGAGAGGTATACTCCTGTTTCCTGAATGGGATTTATCATCTTTCATTGCTTTTGATACCATTAGGAGGTAGAGTTCACAAGTATATGCATTTGATGAATAGGCTTTGATTGCATTACAAGGGTTAGCATTTGGTACTCAATGGGACACATTAGCTATTTGGGAATTGGCCCCCAATACCAATAAGTCTAAGGTTGCAAAGCCTACTGCTGATTTGAGAGGTGGAGTAATAATTAAAAGGGTTTCAAATACTCTAGCAGTAGAGGCAGCTACATTAGTAGTGAAAGTTGCACATTTCACCAAGGCTACTGTGGAGTCATTGCAAGAAAAGTGTGATGAGGAGACTAAAAAGTACAATGATTTATTAATTGCTTATACTAAAGACAAACAGAGGATTGTTGAGTTGGAATTACAAAATGAGATGTTATTGAGCCATCAACAAGGATAATCAATGCCACATGTGCCATAGATGTAGGTCAATGCTCCATCTTCTCCACCACATCATCCTAGTCATTCAACTCCTCCCACCTCTACAGAAATGGTAGTAGACAACATTCCTATGAACAGTGGAGAGCTCATATGGATGATGTCTGGTAACTCAGCTTTCCTAGGTCCACACAAGGAAGAATAAAGAAAAGTTGTGGAAAGGAACAACAATCCACATCAAAGGGACTTTTGGAGGGAAAATTGGTTACTGGGACTTTTAGAGGGAAAATTGGTTACTCATGACCAGATGTAACCATTTTTGTCCTCAAAATATTCTACCCACAGGTTTACAAACATGATCATATTTTAAAATGTAAATGTATGTCAAGTGAATATGTGACATGTGTAATGGCCTAAAGATTGTTGCTCCCTTGTTTATAAAAGGGAGTTCAAGGCCATTTACATGGGTTGTTGATTGATTTTTGGAGAGCTCTTGTAATACTAAATGCAAAGAATTTATTTTTGGGTCTACTTCTAGGTTGCGAGTCTAATTTTTTTGTAGTTTTTATTGTTGTATGATAGTTCTTTTACTTCTAGAATAAAATGGAATAATTTCAGTTCCAGTGTTCTCCTATTGTATATTTCACATGAATTATGAATGAAATGGATCAAATCTTTCAAATCGTCTTCATCATCTTTCCTTTGAATATTTATTTATTGTTAATGCACTTGTTCAAAGAATGAGTTAAATTTTCTTTAGCAAAGATAAAGATTTGTTTGAATTTATCCAAGGATTTCATAAGTGTTACTAGTTTAGAATTTTGAGTTTAATGGTGTAATGTAGCATTAAGTAGCTCTGTTGTGTTTAGGTAAATGTTGTCATGCATTTTCAATTGCATTTGGTTGAGACTTGGATAAGGCACTAATCACTTTAAGTTGTGTTTGTGTTGCATCTTCATGATCATTCACAAACAAATACATTAAAATCATTAAATCTTTACTTTATGTTCAAAAATGTATGTTGGAGTGAAGTTTTATCATATTTTCATGCTTTAGAATGTTAAATGTTGTATAGGATTAGCCAGATCTTTGAAGTTTTTCATCTATCAAGTAGCATATAAGAGAATAAATCTATTATTTTACAATGTATGAGGTAATTGGCACAAGAGTATCTTAATTGCATTGTAGGGATCACCCTCTTGGGTTTTGCAGAGCCCAAAGTGTAGAGGGAAAGTTTTGCAAACTTTCACCTATTCATTGGCCAATCCCTCCAGATAATTGATCATTGGAAATGGAAAATCCATAGGTTATTTGTGAGATCAACTTGAATATTAAAAAAACACCAACATACACCTATCACAAATTTGAGTGAGGCTAGAGATATTTTTGTTTATGGATATTTTATGTTGAGATGGTTACTCTTTGATGAGGTTTCAATCTAGAAATATTGAGGAGCCCACACTTAAAGTTGGACATGAGTTCAACATGGACCTAATGAGAGGTTTTTTCAAGGAAAGAGTCATTATGGATTGGTGTAGCATATAAGGATAAATATAATTCCCCACTCTTAGTCCTCTTGGTGGTGAATCATTAATATGTATTTCCCACCTTGTTTTTACATGCATTTTCTTTGTGTCTTATCTTCTCATGTGTGCTTAATTTTTGAGCTATGGATGCTAATTTTGAGGACTTTCTTGAGGATTAGATGCATGGTTATAGTTTTTTATCTCCTTATGTTTGGTTCTTAATGTTTTAGTTTCAATTTTGATGTCATTGTGTTTTGAAGAGAAGTATAATGGTTAGTTTCTTTTGGCTTATTATGTAGTTTTGAGAATGGATTTTTGGTTTGTGTAATGTCATAAAATTGCACCCCTTGCAATTTCGCATACATTCTTGTATCCACTTTAGTGTCCACTACCTTAGCATTTGTGTAGGCTCATTTTGGCCCTTGCATCAGCGTTTTTCCTCTTAGGATGCTCCAACATCCCTTTTCAACAACTACCCTTGCACGTCCTATTTACATCAAACCTTGTGATTTTCCCATTCATGTCATTTTGTAGTGTGATGCGTCCAGACACTAGCACACTGCACAGACATCGGCACATCATGCTAGCATCTTGCGACATTTCAACATTCAAATGACCATTTTCAAGTATGTTTGCCACTTGTTATCTACTTTTTTCAGTGGTAATGGCTCGAGATGCCTTGTAACTGCCAGGGAAGCTTCTTTTTACTTCTCTTCTCCCTTTAAAAGTTATCTTTTCAATTCACATGTTTTTCTAGCTTCCTTCTATCCTTGGCTCTCGCGTTTCTCTCTAGTTATCTTGCTTACATAGCTCCATACAACTTGCTACAATAGCTTTAAGCACTCTCAAGCTTTTACAATGCTCTTTGCACCACTCTTGGCTCTTGCAACTCTCTTTGTTCCCCTCTTTGGCTTCCTTAAGCCTTACAACTTCATCTCCCTTATTTCATTCTTGTGAGCATCCTAGGACTCCATATCCCCTATCAATTGCATTCACACTTTGTGATATGAGTTCTCCTCCTCGAGTGGGGATTACTTTTATCACTCATACTTAGTGGTGCGGGTTCTACTCTTGAAGCGGGTTTTTCTATCACCACGTGATTTTTCCATTTCTATCATCTTTCTCTATCTTTTTGGTTTTTTGTGGAGGTGGGAACACCAAAACAGGGGTTTGACTGAGGCAAACCCCTATACATCCCCAACATTTTCTCCAGATCTTATAGACGTAGGTATTGAAGACATTCACGTGCTAGAGGATTCATTACTTGGGTTGTTGTGGGATTTTTCTCTTTTATTCTCTTACTTTATCATTTCTATTTCACTTTATTTAAGTTCTATTACATTATGTTTATTTATCGCATTTTGTAAGTTCTTAACAATTAGATTGCTAGTAGTCATTTAGCTATTTTTTGTGACATTCTTGCTTTCTGGTCCGTACAAGATGTCAGCATGCCTCTAAGACACTAACACGCTACATTGTCATCCTTATCCCGCGTTGTTGTCCTTTGGCTGAGAGCTTGTCAGTTTGTCCAAAAAATATTCGTGACCTGCTCTTTCTGATTCTAGAACTCTCGTGATGTTCTTTGAGGTAGCTTAGGGAAGTTTGCTCCGTGAGGATCTCTTAATGAAGAGAACTCATGAATTGTGAATCCCCCTTCTCTACATTTTGGTGAACCTGACGTGAAGAGAAACTTTTTCTCAAAAACTAGGAATTTATTTATCCCAACTTGGTGGGGTCATAACTTTTGACTCGATGCTCGAAATTCAGAACCGTTTGCACCATTAGAAAGATCTCCAAGAGGACTAATTCAGTCCCTAAAATACTATGCCTTTGGTAGCCGAATTTTAGGGACCAACACAAGTTTTGACCCCAAATTTCCCTCCGAAGACCTCTGAAAATGAAAATTACTAGAACCTAGAAAATACTAAAAAAATCTGAAAATCTAGATTTTCAAATTTTTCTTAGTTCTATCACCAAAATGAATTTAATATCTTCTTTTATTAGCTCAGTATCTAATCTTGTTCAAAATGTTAATGATATTCCATTTCATGCATGTGATAGTGACTTGGCTTTACCCATGTCACTTTGTATCTTTGATCCTTCTCATGAGATCCCTCCTACTTTGAAGGATATCTTGTTGCAAGAAGATGAATTCATTGATACCTTTATTAACATTTCTCTACCTTCCCTTAATTCCAATGTACTCTCTTCTAGAGACGTTTCATTTTTGAATGATGAATCTCCTCTTCATCCCAATGTACTCTCTTCTATAGATGTTGCATTGGTGAGCGGTGAATCTCATCCTTGTTTTGATGCACTCTCTTTCAAATATGATGCATTAGTGAATGATGAAGTCCCTCTCATATCAAATCCTCCATGGATAGATCCTGAGCATGTTTATTCAAATGATTGTTCCACTAGTTGTGATAAGTATGTAAATGCAATCTATGTCTTTGTTGCCCCTCAAAGGCCTAAGAGACCGATCATTTATTTGACTCCAACTAGTCCTTCTCCTAAAAGTATTTTTTCTATTGACAATATTCCATTTGATAGAAATTCTCTTGATCCTTATATGGCTCCCTCTTATAGAGTGGTATCCCATACTTATAAGAATAGAATGAATAAACAACCAAGCCTTCCTCAAGCACCTAAACCTACAACTAAAGCACCTAGTGATTATGATCTTGTCGAGCAACTCTGTGTTACTCTGGATAAGATCTCACTGTGGGACTTGCTTCAATCTACTCTAGTTTAGCAAGGTATGCTTCAAGAAGCTTTGCAAAAGATCCTCTTGCCTTCTTCCACTAGGCCAGCAAATGCTAATGCATTGATAGCTCATATTCATGAGGATTTGCCGAATATTATGTTCTATCGGTAGGAACTCCTGCCTCCAGAAGTACAAAAGATAACATTAATAAAATTGGTATTAGACGTACTCTCGTTGATGTCGGTTTGGTGCTCAATGTATGTAGCATTGATCTATTACCTAAGATTAATATTGATTCATCTTCTCTTAATGCTTCTTCTATTGTCATTTGTGGGTTCGATAATGTCGGTCAGAAACCTTTAGGCACGATAGTCTTACCTTTGAGGTTGGGAACCATTACTATACCTACCCTTGTATATGTTATGTCAAAAAAGTTACCTTATAACCTTCTTCTTGGTAGATCGTGGATTCATGCTATGGGTGCAATCCCATCTACCTTGCATAAATCTATCAAGTTCATTTGCAATAATCAAGTAGTCACAATTAAGGTTGACCCTGATGCTATGCAGTTATGTGAGATAGCAGCTGTCGGTCAGGCTACAGTTGTGCCTACTCTTATCCCTTGAGTATCTTCCAATGTTTTGATGTTTACTCTAGCAGTACCTACTACAAAGGATACTCTTGAGATAGATGTCCCTGAAGAAGACCCTTCTAAAGCAAGAAATTCTAAGTCTACTCCTTCTCAAGAGAATGCATGTCTTGGTGATGATTGGGGTTCCTTAAACTTTACAAATTCCTTCAATGGAGAATATAAATTTGACCCAATCCACTCAAGCCTTCTAATAACACCATTCAAACCTGCTATCAAAGATGGTTATTCTTTTGTATTGCGAGATAATGTGAGCAATAATTGTAATGTTCTTAATGTTGATCCTTCTCCTTCTGAGGAAGATGATCACACCTTTGTTAAAGAGGAAAATGTTGGAATTCCTATCAAAAAGGATGATGGTGATCCCACAGAGGAGTGTGATCCCCATTGTTGGAATAATGCTCTCTATGAAGATCCTCCTCAATATTTTCAAACATGTTATGGCCTCGACTTTAAGCTTGTATCTAAATATGGCTATGGGCGTAAAGGTTGTGGGTGTAACAAACAAGGCATCTAGGTCCCTATAGAATTCACACCTTGCAAGCATAATTTGGGGCTTGGTTGCTCATATGAATAATCTGAGCAAAAACCATGGTTGAATGTTGACATGATGTCCATTCAACCTCATTCTCGCGGATTGGTCCATCCTCCTTTGTCTTCTATCTTCGTACCTTCTTCTTGTGAGTAGTCAAAATTTTCTCCATAAGAGAAAGGGTTGCTTCCTACTCCTTATTCTTTATCTGAGCAAGAGCATATTTTGTTGAGGCTTCTAAAATCCCACTTGATTACTCTTCCCTCTCCTACATGTAAGAAATTTCATAAACATTATAAAGAAAAAAATTATTTCTGTGCATACCATTGAGTGCTTGGCCATTCCACTAGTAAATGTAAGGCCTTGAAGGATAAAATACAAAAACTTCATGATTCAGGTGCCATCACTCATTTTTTTGCTAATGCACCTGCCTCTTCTTCAAATTACAAGTGATATTGAGGTTTACCTCTATCCTGCATGTTCTAAGTATCTTGCATGGTTCTCCTCCCCTGTATGTTGGGGGTAGTGATAACTTGTTATGGAGATGTGTGTCCTTCTTAAGGACCCCCCTCTCTTCTTTCTATCTTTCAAATGAATCATCCCTCTGGTGGACCCCTTTTTCTTTTGAAGGGTTCCCGAGGGACCTCCTTTGAATTTTTTTATCTCAAATGAATTCTATGGCATCTAGTTTGGGGGCAGCCTGAGTAGGCCCTTCTTTTCTGTGATTGTCCTGTAACACAGCTTGTAGTAGCCACAAGCTTCTCTGATTAGTCTTTCTCTACAAGACCGAGAACCTATAGAGTTCCTTTGCATTAAGCTTTCCTAACATGTTTAGTCTGTGGATTAACATGTTGCTTCATAGGTGCACCTGTGAAGCCGCAATCCGACTATGTGGAGTCCCCTTACATTTTTATAAATCCCTCATGTGAGAGATCTTGGGGGTCTCCTCCTTACAGGTCTACGGTCCTATAAGGCACTTACTTCTTTGGGTTTCCCTCATGAGAGAGAACTTTGGGAATTCCTCCTTGCAAATCTATGGGCCTGTAAGGCAATTACTTTATTGGTTTTCCCTCATGAGAGAGAACTTGGGGGATGCCTCCTTGCAGGTCTGCGGGCCTATAAGGCATTTAATTTATTGGGTTTCCCTCATGAGAGATAACTTGGGGGACACCTCCTTGTAGGTTTGTGGGCTTGTAAGGTGCTTACATTTCTGGATTTCCTTCATGCAAGAGATCTTGGGGGACACCTCCTTGCAAGTCTATGGGCCTATAAGGCACTTACATCTCTGGGCTTCCTTCATGTGAGAGATCTTGGGGGAGATGCCTCCTTGCAGGTTTGCGGGCCTGTAAGGCACTTACTTCTCGGGGCTTCCTTCATAAGAGAAATTGAGGGTTGCCTCCTTGCAGGTTTGTAGGCCTATGAGACACTTTCATCCTACGAGATTTGTCCATCATTGGTCTGCAGGCCTTTGGTGTATTTTGTGCAACTTCATAGTTATGCGAAGCTACGAAGTCCTTTTGTTTGAACCTCCTCAAGAGAGAGTACCTGTGGAGCCATCTCTCTTGGAATTTTCATTCCTTTCTAGCTTCTCTACCTCTCTCTTAAATTCTCTTTCTTCTTAATTGTGTATACTAGATCGAAGATCTGCATCTTCTTCATCTTGAGTATATGCCCTTCCTCTCTTTGTTTTAGAATTCTTCTGAGTGTGTTATTTCTTAATTTGGGGATGATGCATGGTACTAAGACAACCTTTTACATTGAGGTATCTTTCACTTTGCTGACTCAAATCCTTTAGTTTTTTGTGTTCCTGTGTGTTTCTTTATTTTCTAACCTTGTGATGTATTGGCTTTTCATGTTCTAACATTGTTGTCTTGTGTAGGTCTTTTTTGTCTAATGTGTTTGTTTTGCAGGTCTTCAACCTGGGGGCATGCTTCCTTGGTTTGAAGAGTTATCTACTTCCTCTATAATATCATTTTGGCATTATGATGTTATTTATTTTTAGTATCTTTCCTTTAGCATGCATATCAGTGTAGATTCATCTGCCTGCTAAAGTGGGGGGAAAATGTAACGTCATAAAATTCCACCCCTTGCAATTTCACATACATTCTTGTATCCACCTTAGTGTCCACTCCCTTAGCATTTGTGTAGGCTCATGTTGGCCCTTGCATCAACGTTTTTCCTCTTAGGATGCTCCAACACCCCTTTTCAACAACTACCCTTATGTGTCCACTTTGCATCAAACCTTGTGATTTTCCTATTTGTGTCATTTTGTAGCATGATGTGTCTAGAAACTAGCACGCCACGCAGATGTCTGTGCATTGCACTAGCATCCTATGACATTTCAATGTTCAAATGACCATTTTCAAACATGTTTTCCACTTGTCATCTACTTTTTTCGGTGGTAACGACTCGATATGCCTTGTAACTTCTAGGGAAGCTTATTTTTTCTTCTCTTCTCCCTTTAAAAGTTATCTTTCAATTCACTTATTTTTCTAGCTTCATTCTAGCTTCCTTCTATCCTTGGCTCTAGTGTTTCTCTCTTGTTATCTAGCTTACACAACTCCATACAACTTACTACAATAGCTTTAAGCACTCTCAAGCTTTTATAGTGCTCTTTGCACTACTCTTGGCTCTTACAACTCTCTTTGTTTCCCTCTCTGGATTCCTTAAGACTTACGGCTTCATCTCCCTTATTTCATTCTTGTGAGAATCCTAGGACTCCATATCCCCTATCAATTGCATTCACACTTTGTGATACGAATTCTCCTTGAATGGTGATCACTTTTATCACTCATACTTGGTGCGGGTTCTACTCCTGAAGTGGGTTTTTCTATCACCACATGCTTTGTCCATTTCTATCATCTTTCTCTATCTTTTTGGTTGTCTATGGAAGTGAGAACACCAAAACAGGGGTTTGACTGAGGCAAACCCCTATACATCCCCAACATTTTCTCTAGATCTTACAAATGTAGGTATTGAAGACATTCACTTGCTAGAGGCTTCATTACTTGGGTTGTTGTGAGATTTTTCTCTTTTATTCTCTTACTTTATCATTTCTATTTCACTTTATTTAAGTTCTATTACATTATGTTTCTTTATTGCATTCTATAAGTTCTTAACAATCAAATTGCTAGTAGCCATTTAGCTATTTTATGTGACATTTCTACTTTTTGGTCCGTACGAGACGCCAACACGCCTCTAAGACGCCAGTGCATCGTGTTATCATCCTTATCCCATGTTGTTGTCCTTTGGCCAAGAGCTTGTTAGTTTGTCCAGAAAATCTTAGTGACCTGTTCTTTCTGATTCTAGAACTCTCAAACTGTTCTTTGAGCTAGTTTAGGGGAATTCACTCCGTGAGGCTCTCTAAATGAATAGAACTCGTGAGCCGTGAATCCCCCTTCTCTACAATTTGATCTTCTTTTAGTTGAATGGTTGAATTTTGTGGAGGCCTTTCTATTTTTGTGGGGGGAAAGGAGATCTTATTTATAACATTTTTAGCACATTAGTGTTGATAGAAGAACATGCTACATGATTTTAATTTATAAATTTTCTAAATATAGTCTATTATTTCTTCTTGGAGGTTCATTTTCAAATGAAATTTGATTTGAGGCTTGTGTGGATCTACTGCTATCATAATGGAATCTATTTAATCTCTTTCTTTTATTGTGTGGATAACTTGGGAGATCTACACAATGAGAATGTGAACACAAATCTTCCCTCACCACCACATCTGAGAGTCCAAAGGGAGACTCCATGTCTTATTCATCTTTCCACCTCCCCAAAAATTACCTTTCCATGATGGAGATGTTGTAATTAAATCATAAATTGAACATAGACAAAGGGATTTGAATCAATATATATACTTAATTGACCAACTTACTCAAAGGTAGCATGAGATGTAGTTGTAAATTGAGTTGCAACAAGATCAACCTGCTTCACAAGCCCAACAAAAGAAATTGAGCCAAAATATTTCTCAAAATATTCTAAATTAGCAAGCATATAACTTGTAATACCAATAAAAGTGTATATCAACAATATTAGAAACAAAAAAATGATCAACAACATATAAGAATACATCCCAGAAGACATGCTCAAAGATTAAATATCTAGATCCAAAAACCTTTAGGAATGGAAAGACAAAATTAGTTGGAGTTGTATGGAATTATAGGTTATCCTAATCCAATTCCTAATGATATTAGGGGAAAAGTGCCAAATTTCCAAGGAAATAATGTTGTCACTAGTGAAGATCACTTGATATGCTCCATCAACATAATAGATGAGTATGAGATAGAGGATAAATATGTCATGATGAATCTCTTAGTGCAATCACTAGAAGAGAGTGCAAAAGAATGGTATAGAAGCCTTCTAGACAATCATATAAACTCATGGGATGATTTTATTAAAGTTTTTAGATTCCAATATGGAGAAAGGGTTGATCCTAACTGTATAATACATAGCTAACTACAATAAAGAAAGGGGTAAATAAAAACATTGTTGATTTTAACAATGGGTTTATAATGAACATGAGAAATGTTCCTCCCCATGTGAGAAAAAATGAATCCATGTACTTAGTATTATACTACGAATATTTTAATGAAAATTTGGACTATTTCTTATGCAATAGCAACCCTTAAATATTGAGGGAGGATTATTCTTTGGAAAATAACATAAAGATAAATATGAGATATTATAGTAATAATATCAAGATATTTGATGTTAAAATCTTAAGAATAGATGCAACCACTTCAAGTAATCCCCTCATTTATTAAGATAAATTGAACAAGTTAATGGGGGAAATAAAGGATCGCTCATACAAGGTAGCAAAAAATGAGAAGGAATTGCCTTATAACATCATTGTCACACATTTCAATGAGAGCCAAAGGTCACACAATTGACTTTACAATTATAATTAATCAAAAATACCTAAGTATAATAAAAATAGATGATCCCAAAACAAAGAAATCAAAGACACCAAGAGAGAGACAACCCTTGATCACTTGAGGAAGGATCACATGAATCTTCAAAAATATTTATGTCGGTTTGAGATGTGTTATTTGCATCATGATCCAATAAGTTTTGCTACAACACTTGTAGAAGAGAAATAATTCCAAGAAAAATATGGTACAATTGAGTACTAAGAAGATGATAGTGTGAACCATTTTGACACATATCATGTAGACGAATTCTTTTTATATGATCATTACATCCATCATGTTAAAATGAGATACCCAATAAGGATTTCAATTATCTCAAGGAAATAATGTAGTAGAGGTATAAGAGAAAAAACCTATCAAATGAAAACATTAAATCTCTCACATTGGTTGTTATGTAGGTTCAAAGTGAATATTAGTTGAGAAACAAATAATTGAGTGTCAAAGGTCAAGCTGGAGGTGCTGCTATACTAGAGGTTTTAGTTGCACAAATGAGAAAAGGAAAATAAAATAAAGATGATGTGATGTAGATAAATATCTAAATATTATTGTAGGAAGGTCACTACCAAAGATACATAAGTTAGATGCATCTATATAGAAAAGGTATGCCCCCAAAAATAAAATTGTTGGTGTTCCAATCAACAACATGGAAAATAATAGTAATGCCTTGTATCCTTGAAACTAATGCTACAATTATTCTATTATCACTCCTTTACTAGCATATTAAGAAATAGATATGATTCTAGCATTGAGCCAAATGAAATTTCAAGTGAAATTCAAGAAATTTCTTAGGATCATAGAAAATAGAGAGGAAATTAATTTATATCAATGGCCCAACTATTTTTTATCAACCTACTAAGTTTGCAAGTGATCCTAAGGAGACTACAAACTATTCCAATATCCAAGGAAGTAATAGAAATATATCTCAAAACCATTTATAGATGTAAATAGTAATGTATAGATATATTTTATACTTCTTCTCTAATAAATGGCTAGTTGGTATGTAACTACATGCTAGATTTTGAGACACCCAATAATGTGATATGCCTAATGCATTTATGACAAAATCCATAATTGAGATTTTATGGTTCCAATCTTATGGGTGGCAATAATGAAGCATTAATAGTCTATAGTTTGAATTTTGGAAGAAACGGAAGTGCGGCATGTAGACGTCTACATGATGCACAAACGTCTCGATAAATTCTGAGATTCAAACAGGAATATCACGTACAATTTATTTGTGATGTGTGTTCCAACACCCAAATATGACTGTAATTGTTTTACCTACCTAGTCTAAGAATAAAATTGGCTTCTCTTCCTCATTTTCAATAGGAGAAATTGTTTTTGGACTTGGAAATCTCTTTCTCTCCCTTAACAAAACTCTTTCAAAATATTCTCATGTCTTGGAAAGTTGTAGTAGCAAAGACTCATCTTGCTTACGATCTTGTCACATCTTTCATCTCAAGAGAGGGGCCACAACTATTGGTAACACTCTCTTGCTCATTATTCAAACAATCTCATCTATTATTATATTATTTGATCTCATCTAGTGTCTTTTAATTGTGATAAGGGTTCTCCCCCATAAAGGGGTTTGTTCCTATCACACGTCTATTTTACTTTTTGTGTCTTCTAATCTTGTCTAGCTGTCTGTGGAGGTGGAAACACCAATGTAGGGGTTTGACTGAGGAAAACTCCTATATAACCCCAAAATTTTTCCCCATCTCCCTACGTGCAGGTGATGAACAATTTCAATTAGCAAAATACCCCATTCTAGCGATTTGTAGGCTTTATTCTTACAAATGACAATGTGGTTGTACCGACGTCCTCACGGTGCTTTGGAATCTAAGGTCGAGACTTCACCTGATTGGTACCTTATTTTATGCATTCAAAACTCTTCATTTTCATAAACTAAATATTTTTATCAATTTGTATTTTTAAGTTATTTGATATTTTCAATTATACATTGTTAAGCATAGTTTAGAATTTAGTTTTAAACATCTCTATTTCTAGTTCACTTGATTCATTTAAATTGAGGTAGTTGAGAGCTATTTTCTTCTTAATATCTCTTTGTCTTGAGAGTAGCAAATCCCCTCCCCTATATTTTGGTGAACCTTACATAAAACAATTTCATGTTGGATCTTTTTGTTTAACATTTCAATGCATTTGATAATGCCTTCTCAAAGAAGGATTTTGATATGTTAGAGGATGCCTTGGATGATTTCTTAGAGACATATCCTCCTATTTAAAAACTTGTTAGACAAACTCCACCCTTATAATATTTTTCCCCACTAGATGAGAAATTTGTAAATATGATTGTACTCTATGCTGCCCCTGAAAGGTCTAAGATACCAACTTTTATGTGGCTCTAGATAGTCCTCTAAAAAGAGTCTATTCTATTCACGGTGTTTCATTTAATAATGATTCTCCAAATCTGTAAATGAGGTATACATAATTTAAAGCTTCTTCTTATAATACAGTAGCTCATACTTATAATACTAGAAGGAATAAATAAATGTTGATTAACTTGTAACATCAAAAATTATCACCCTTGATAATTTCACACTATGTTTTGCTCCCCTTTATTTATTGGACCTGATTAAGCACCTAATTTCCCAAATTATGCATTTTATGGCCTATTTTTAACAATTTTCGAGAAATTTCAAGCATAAAACAAAGTCATTCATTTAATGTTTTGTCCCCAACACCTTATTTTCTAGAAAATAGGGTCAAGACTGGGATGACCTTAGGCATCTAAGTCCCCCTATTTTTTTGGGATTTAAATTTGAATACATCGGTGTTAGTATTTTAACATTTGAAATTAAAATTGTAAATATCGGCTATTTGAATCTAATTTGTGGGAAATTGAATAAATGCATATAAATACATAGTTATTGCATCATTTGAAATCTTTCTAGCATTAACAAGCAAGAGGTGAACATTAAGAGCAAGGTTATTGTCAAGAACAACACAAGAGCAGAATTTTAGAGATTTATTGTAGTAATTCAAGATCCAAACATCATGTCAAATCCTATGTGAGTTTATGCATGTTTATGCTATCATTTTTTGTGAAGGATAACCCTTGTTGTAGGTCTCTAAGAAATTCAAGCATTCAAGCAAAAAAGATCCAAGACCTTGAAGTGATGTGCATGACTTCAATCCTTCAAGGAAGCCATTGAAGGGTGGTGAGTTGCAATGCACTTTGTTGATTCATCATTCCTTATCATTTATCTTTCCTATCATTAATATTGTCATTGTGGAAGTGGAAACAGTAACACGAGGTTTGACTAAGGAAAGCCCCTAAATGGCACAACATTTCTTCTCTTTGAATGTGCAGATTTCAAGTTTGGATAGGATTAAAGGAAGCTTGAAGATCATTTATTCATTGTTGCATTCAAAGCCCTACACCTTGTCAACTCACACAAACTCACCTACAAAATTATCCGAAAGTGATCTGACAAGTTTGCAAGTGGAAATGAGAGTCTCAGAGCTAATATCAAAGGATTGCAAAAATAGAACAAGACACCCCACAAGGACAAAGATGCCCTTAGGCAACTATGTTCTATTTTGACTGATATAAAATTTATATGATAGGTACATAACACTCTGCCCTTCTCATATGTACCTACAAATCTTTGTTATAGTCTATCGATTGTCGGTATCTTGAGTTTTTCATATTAGGGCACATAGTCTAATTAGGTTAATCAAAGCAAATCAATTCCAGTCCATTCCAAGTCTCAAAAAGATGTAGATCCAGGTCTAATTGGCTCACCCATGAAGATTTAATCTTAAGTGTGTATGATCATGGTATGGTAACTTAAAATATGGATTTGAGAGTAAAATTATTGGCCAACATTTTAAATAGCATAAAATAATTTTTGGATTAGGATGAATAGTGGGATAGATATATTCTAACTAATCAAAAAGTTTTTAAAAAATGGAGGAAAGTTTTATCATTGAATGATGAGTATCTTTCAATAAAAATTTATAGGTTGTTAAAGGAAACAACCTAGGAATTATTATTTTGAAATGAAAGTATTTCTATTCTCTCTATGGATTTATTTATGTGTATTTGAATGCGCATGTTGGAAAGAAGTCAAGATAGTACCAAGTGGGAGTTATGACAATTTAGTTATTTTATTTAGAAGGGAAAAAGTAGAATATAGTTGAGGTTAAGACATTGAATTTTGAGATGATTCATTGAAAGAATTATGAACCTTTACCAAATTAGCACATCTATAAAATTTAAGAATATATAATTGAACTTAAGAAAAAAGAAAAATGTTTGCAGAATCTTCATATCAATATTATGTGGAAGCATCAATGGGAATCTAGGGAATTGTGATTTTATAACTATCTTAATGTAAGTATGATTATTCAAATAACTAATATTTAGTTGAAATCCTCTAATATGCTTCTTAGATTGGATTTGATGGATCCTAAGTATTTTAGTTTTCTTGTTTATAGAACTAGATTAGAACAATGTATGCTCATTACCTATAAAGATTATAAGTATTTATTATGTACATCTTATCTTATAAATTAATTTATGGTTTTTATTATGCACATTTTATGAATATATAGATTTTATTATTTTTCTTTAAGGTTTTTATATCCTTAGATGTTTATTTTTATTAAGTAACATTATTGTATATTTAAATTTATGTTAATTGATAATTTTAACTCATGAAAGATACACCACATTGACTTTGTGCTGTCTTTATTGTTTAGATAAATATGTCACTTCATATATTCCATATAGTGGTAAAATCTTGAGATTTTAGATTAAAACCATGAGATTTATAGTTAGACCTTTATTACTTTAATTTTTATAAAAGGAACTATTCAATTGGAAATTACATTGTCTTTATTTTTGTGAAATAAACTTTGTGATTAAATATATTTACATTATTGTTTTGAATATTTATGAGTATAGCTACAAATATTAGAACTTTGTGAGTTATCAATTCCAAAATTGCTTAGAAAATTTTGTTTTCTCTTAGTATTGTTAATTTAAGAATTTAGGGTGACTTGTGTAAAAGTGCTCAAGATCTAATCTATTGATGCCCATACCAATTCTAGCCATGTGAGACAAGAAAACACATGCTACATGCTGCAAGAAAAATAGATTATACAAAAAAAAAAAAGAAGAAGATATGAATGCAATAGTTGAATGGATGAATTAACTCACAATATGGAGGTACATATAGAGCAACAACCATATACAAATAGTGGTGCCTAAAAATAGGTAGATAACCACTTAATTTAGATCTAACTAAAAAAAACATGGTTGGCTAAAAATAGTATCTAGCTAAGAATATGTGTGTAGCTCGTTAGCACTCCTTAGAAATCTTAACTCCTATTCTAACATCCCCTTAAGTATAGTTTGGGTGGGCCCAAAAAATTGGGTTCCAAAAACTAGGCTTGATGAGGTACCCAAGTACAATACAATCTATCATAAAGTGGAGAAGGGAGAAAAACTATTGGGAAAAAACTCCCCATAAAAGAGAGAAAAGAAGATGAAGAGGACCAGAAATTCCCCCAAAAATTGATGCTATTATTGAAGTAGACTACACCCCAAGAAGAGCTTGTAGATGAATGAATTTTATCTAGTAAAATTTTTGGTGAAAATATCAGCAACTTGCTTTGAAGACTAGCAAAAGACTAAGTTGATGATTTGACCATAAATAAACTCTTGAATACAATGCATGTGAACCTCTATGTGTGTGGTTCACTAGTGTTGGTCTAGATTCATGTATATTTGGATGGTGCTTTGGTTGTCACAACAAATGATTGTGGGTTTCTTGAATGGAATGCCAAACTTAATGAGAATACATTGAAGCCAAATAGCCTTAGTAGTTGTGTTGATAGCTCCCTTGTACTCTAACTTTGTTAATGATAAATAAATAACATTTTTATTTTTTCTAGACCAACTAATATGACTAGAACCTAATGAAAAACTATAACATGAAGTGGACTTGTGATTATGAGTATCACCAACCTAATTTGAATCTATGTATCTGACCAAGTCAATATTTGTACCAAATATGTAATGAATCCTAAATCTGAGAGTACCCTAAAGATAGTGAAGGATCCTCTTATTTTATTTCTTGTTGTAGAGAAGGGGGATCCATCACCCCTAAGACTCCAAGTCATGGGAGAGCCCTGAGGAATGGGCTGCCCTAAATTACCTCAATTTTTCTAGAAAGATTGAAAAGGACAAGGTATTGAGGCTGAAAAGGAAGGGAAAACAACTTGCCACTTTCTTTCTACTAAAACTAGATGTTCATGAGGTTGGAAGAGCCAACTTCAAAGGTTTAGTTTGTTTCCTAGAAAACTCACTATCTGAGGATGACAACACAGATCTCAAACTCTAGCGCAGTGCACAGGTGTCTCAAGGATCATGTGTTGGCATCATGTACAAACAGGGGTCTAAATAATAGACAAAAACACAAAAAGTCTACTTAAATATCTAAATACTTAAGTTTTATGTTTTAATAGAAACTAGGAAAAGTATAGAAAACTAAAAATACAACAAAAGGAATGCTAGAAATAAGCTATTCTAGAAATGACAAAGAGAGTGGGAAGATATACCTTTCTACCCACAAGTTGATTCTTCAAGTAGCTCCACTCAAAAGCACTTACACAGACAAAAATGAGAAAAATGTTGGGTTGTGTTTGAGGTCTACCTCAATTATACCCCATTTTGGTGTTCCCACCTCCACGAATAGCTAGATAGCCACACAATATTAGAAAGTGATAGAGATAGTATAAAGGAAATAGTATTGCTAAGTAGAGAGCATAAACAATTAGAATGCTACTCAATAAACAAGATGATGCAAATGGACAACAAAGAACAAAATCACCTTCTCAACTATGAGCACTCAAGGCCAATAGGGGAAGAAAGAAGCTTGATGATCCTCCAATAGTAGTGGTGTTGCAACAAGAATGTGGTGTTGGATCCAAAATGAAGGGCTTATCACCAAGAGAAGTGGTGTAGAAGCAAGTGAATAGAAGCCAAGAGAGAGTCCAAGGGATCAAAAGAATGAGAAGAAGTGGATTTTAATTATCTTAAAGGTGGTAAAAGGCCCAAATTTCATCGATCGAGGAGGCAAGAGATGTTACACTTCACACCCAATAGGAAACATAACGTTTTTGTTAATTCTAAGGGTAGGAATCATGTCAAGATGCCAGCGTGGCACGTAGACGTCTGCACGACACATGCATGTCCTTGATAGAAATTCCTCCACTGATGCAAAAAGACGTGTCCAAGTGGATGGAGCAAGGTAGTGGTAAAGGATTTTCCATCATTGAATTTACATTTTCTAATGTAGGGGTGATGAAATGGGGAATTTTCCTAGGATACAAATTCACACCATTACACTAGTGTAGCTCATGAGGCTCTTGCATGAATCTCAAAACCATTCTTATTGCACATGAAATATTGGCCTAGTATGAAGCAAATAGATGAGACTACCAAGTTTTCAATACAAGATAGAATTGACCAATGGTGTAGTAAATTCAACCATGATCTCGACTCCAAGTAGAAAGGGATTCGAAGATGGCTTACAATCAATCATGTGAAATCAATCAAGTAGATCAAGAGTATACTTTGATTGTACAAGTGTGATCTCTGAGTTGGATTGTGAAATCTTAATACCAAGGAATTAATTCAATAAACCCTAGTCTATCATATCAAATCAATCTTGTATAGTTGAATTTATTACTATAATAGTGGATGAAGAGCTCCTAACGATCAAATTATCAACATAAAGTACAAGTATCAACATTGAATGACACTAAG